>BQNB010147197.1:0-16470 GCA_026074375.1 Tanacetum coccineum
CGCTCCTTTGTGCGTTTTTCTTTTAGAGAGCTACCGTGAAATGAGTTGATTATTGGTTTAAGTTGTCTTATCTTATTTTGTCTTAACTAATATTTAACTATGATTTTGTTTTAAGCTTGGTTTGGAGCAAGTGAAAAGTCGAGGACGATGAATTTGTCCTTTTTAGGGCATTCTCGGATCGAAATGCATCTTATTCTATGATCCCTAAAAATTATAAAATAACGAAAGTCAAATAAGTTAGTTAGTTACTTAAAAAGAAAAGTACAAAAAAATAAGAAAAATAAAAAAAGTTAGGAATAAGTGTAAACATTTAAAAATGGTAAAAACGGGGCTTTTCTAAACTCTTGATTCTTTAATCTCCCTCGATGAACACTTAGCTACGAAGTAATTAGTCGAGGGGGATCGAGATTCTTAGTTTTCTAAGTGCTTACTTATAGCATTACGTGAGGACACGCAATATCTTAGTATGAGGGATTTTGGTATGTATTTAAATATACATACCTTTGACCATTAAAAACGGACTTAATTGACCAAAAATATACCAAAAATACATTGTATTTGTATGTTTTGCATTTGTATTATGCAGGTAAAGGATATCCAAGAAAAGGACAAAAACAAAGCCAAAAAGGACAAAACCGAGCACAGAATGAATGAGCGTGAAAAAGACAAAGTCAAAGTCAAAGTCAACCGGGAAAAGTTCTACACAATCATGTTTTCCTAGACATATCAACAACGATACAGACAAAAGTTGGTTTTCTAATACCTAACATGCATATCCCTTACAAGAAGCAACACCAGTAAGATCTACATTCTAGGTTTCATACAATCATAAATAAACACAATAGGAGGGGGTGGATTAAATAATAAAAAAAAAATACCTCATGTTTAAAAAATAAATTTAATAGCCAAAAGTGGGCCCACCCGTACCTACCTAGTGGGCCCGGGTCAGCCCACCTATATACTAAACCCGCTTTCTAAATTAAAGCCCAAAATCCCAATTCCCTTATATATTCATACGGCCCAAACAATTGCCCCAAAGCCCATAAGCCCAAACCCCCTAACGGCCATTAAGTCACAAGGACCATACATGCAACAGGAATTATAACTTTGAGGGGCCAAGTCTGCCAATACTTTAAACATTTTTACACCACAAGGACCATCCTTGTAATGACACTATACAACATGAAGGGCCTTATTTGCCAAAACGCTAAAACAAATACCCTGCATTCATATAAAAATAGGGTAACCTGTTTTTCCCGCCACTTCCAAATTTGGCACTATTCACTGTCCCTTAACCGCTCGCACAACATGCAAACCTGGTTTTCAAAAACACCTTTTTTCTCATCAAAAAACCCATGTACTTCCATTGGGTCCCCACATCACATTTAGCCAAGGATGCCACCTTGGCAATCCCTGAAGAGCTTATTGGACAAAATTGATCAAAGGCCAAGATTTAAGGACTTGGCAACACTCAAAAATCAATGGCAGTGATGAAGACTTGTTTCTCCCCACGCAAGAAACACAACAAACACACAATGAAGACCTCAGCAGCATATAAAAGAAAGAAGACAGAGAAAAGAAGGAAGATAGATGTAGGAGTAGATTAACTTAAATTTTAATGTTTTTAATTTGTGTTTTTAGTAATTTAAATCCTGTCATTTTTATTTTTAAAGCCTTGTAATCAATTTAAATTAATGAAAGTTTCTGTTTTTAAGTGTTTACATTTCTGTCTCTTTTAAAAGATTTATGCATTTAAGTTATTGTGTTTACAAGTCATTCTCATAAGCTCTTTTAAGCTTATAGGAACTGTTTTAAACTTATTCAAAGGTTTTACAAAAGGTTTTTGTGAAGTACTGTTACAGTCAAAGAAGATTGGAATTTTGAGCTAATGGATGATAAGCTAAAATAGAGGAGCTTATGGGTTATTAGATTGCTTATTTATAAGTTGGGTAGGTATTTAGAGCTTATTAGGGGCATTTATTCCTTGTTTTGACCAAGGGAATAAGGTATACTCACTTTCTACATTTTTGCTTATTTTCACTATTTTGCTTTAACTCTGCCTTATTGTCTACTTAATTATTAGCTTAGTTTTAATGTTTTTTTAGTTTTATGTTTTATTTACTGTCATGTACTTTTAATCTTAAAAAAACCTTTCTTGTTAATGAAATTTGTGTTTTGTCAAAAATCTGTATTTTATGCTTTTATAATTGCTTATTGAGAAATGCTTATGGTGTGCTTATTCTTGAATGATTAATGCTTGTTTGTTCTTACTTAAGCTTATTTGATCAAGATTTATGAAAATTATGCTTTGTTTTAGGTTATTTTCAAATATTTAAGATTTAAGGGGGTGTTTGGGTCAACTATCAAAACAGGTCAGAATAGAAGTGTTAATGGGTTGGGGTCATTTGGCCAACCTTAATCAGTCTTTTTGAGTTGATTTCTATCTCTTTTCCAAACTTTAAGTTTTTAAAATTGTTTTCAAAGTGTTTTTTTAGTGTTGTTTAAAAACTGTGGGTGAAATCAATTGGCATTTGCTTATTTGAGTAAAGCTTTTAAACCATCTTTTCTGCCTTGTTTTTGTGTTGACCTTGAGTGTATAATGCAATAGTGTAGAGTCTTTCAAGTTTACTTTTTTCTTGTTAAATTTTGTCAAGGTTTTAGTTAAGAACACTTTTTGTCTAAAACTGTCCTTTTTAATCTTCACTTTTAAGTGAATTAAACTTGTTTGTAGCTTTTGAATTTTGAGCATAAGCTCATTTGGATTCATTCTCCATCTGTTATAACTCTAATTTGGTTTTCAAGCTTATTTGATAACTTGTTTTTGAGCTTACTATTTGTCCCTTTAAAGCTTAAAATAGTGCCCTGGTGCAACAGCTCCTTTTTAAGCCCTTTTTCTTTGCTTATTTTTTATTCAAACTTTATTCTTTTTGATGATTTTAGAAGCCCATAAGCTGCTCTTTAAGCTAGTGTAAGCCTTAAGCTCTTAGGGTCCCTTTTTGTTGCTTAAATTTAAGCTTAAATCTTGTCCCCTAGGCTGCCCTACACTTCTTTGTGGCTTATAGATTATTTTTGATTTTAAGCTTGATTGTCTGCTGTTCCCTTGCTTAGTTTTTGGTTCATAATGCTTATTAAATATAATTTGTCATCCTTTGCATCTTATTTGTTCTTTAATGCTTTTTAAGTCCTTATTAATAAGCTAGCAGTCCTAAGTTTTAGATATCAGTATTAACTCAAGGTTAGTACTGCTGAGCTTGTGGGCTTTTTGTCAGCTTATTTTCTTGGTTAATTTTTGTTTCTACCTGCTTATTAGATGTAGGAGATTAGTTATATTTCAGCTTATTATGTTTTAAGTGCTTACTTAGTCTAGAAAAAAGCCACAGATTCTTAGCTTGTTTCAAAATACGTCAGTCCAACTGTTAACTTATTATGCTTATTTCCTTGCTTATTTTGTTCTTAGGATTGCTTATTAGGTGTAGCTTTCTATCTGTTTTAGCTTAAGTTTGATTTACATTAGCTTATTTAGTCTTAAGTAGGCTTATTAGTTAGGCTTTTATAAACTTAGTATAATGAATCAAATCTGTCACTTTTCTTTTTGCTTGGTTTTAGCTTATTTAAGTGCTTATATTTAGCTTAGATTTGTTCATTAGGACTGGGTTAAAGCTATCTTTAGCTTATTCATTTCCATATTGCTTTATTGGTTAAGAAGCCAGAACAGTTTAAGCCTTATGTTACTTAGTTTAGTTTTTGAAAACTATCTTAATGCCCTTTTAGGTTTTCTAGCTTATTTGTTGTGCTTATCACTAGCTTAATAGGAGTAGTTAAAATAATTATGTTAGCTTATCTTTGTTTTCCCTTGCTTATTGTGCTTAAAAAATAGCATCTTGTTTAGCATTTAGTACTTAGTCTAGCAAAACCTGTCTGTCAGCTTTTTATTGCTTATTTCCCAGCTTATTTTTAAGTTTCTAAAAAAGTTTTTTTTTTTTAGTTGCTAGTTTTTGTGTGCTTTTTAAGTTTTAAAAGAAAATTTTTTTTTTAAAATAGCTTTATAAAAAGGAGAGGCCCAGGCTCGAACCCTGGACCTCCCCCTTGTAGGATCGAAATTCCTTAATGAAACACTGATATACTGTCAACTATGCGGAATCTAGTTGGCAGTACTTAAGAAGAACACACAATGCTTAATCAAACGTTTTGTATTATAACTCTTTGAATCTTCTTAATATTGCAATCCCTAATGCAATACGAATAATATTGTATCTTCCCCCCCCCCCACCCCCTATGTCTCCGAGATATCTTTTATAAACAAAATGAAACCTCTAGTAGATGTACAGTCCTTGTATGACATAAACACTAATCAATACTAATCATTAAAATAGCTGTTACAAGATAAATACTAATATAACCGTCTAAATGATAAATCCTAAAAGATTCATTATCCACGGCAGTAACTTTCGATCTTTAACTGGCAGTACGTTAACTTTCTACTTAGCAGTACTTTGACCTTTTGCTTAGTAGTACGTTGACCTTTTGACTTGCATTTCCCAACAATCCTCCCCTAACTTGAATTCAACTAGCTTGACTTCAATCTTGATGGTTGGTCTTCTTTGTTTAGCATCAGTCTGTCTTGTCATTAAAGCAGTACTAGCCTTTAATCTTTTAAGCATCATCCTTTGTAAGCATAGTCTTGTACACAAATCTGTTATGAGTATATTGAAAGTAACCCTCGTTAGAACATAAACACTTCTCTCGGTCTTTGCATCAAACAGATTGATCTTCCTCAGCAACATAAATGGTTATTTTGAGCATTTACCAAGTAGCCATTACTCTTGGGCTAGTCAGTCTTTGGTACCTAGAAAAGGAAAATCCAAGGTGAACTGAGAACCACTTCAACACTCCAGAACATTAATCAGATGTGTTGAATACTATATATGAACATTTAGGTGAGTCATTCACAAACCATAAACGGATTTGATAAGTCTTTACCTGTAGCCGTTGCTCAGACTAGTCAACTCTCGTAATAAGTACATTGGGAGTTGAGGACCATATAGTTTTTGAGCAAACTATTAAAGCTTATCAACTGATTTGAGGTCTATTTACCAAAAGCCGTTTGCTTTGAGTAGTCAAATATTTTAGTGCAATACCATTGTGTATTGATCACCATACAATTTTGGTAAATTTGTCACCATCACAATTTTAGATGTCTTTACCAAACTGTTTGAATTGGACCTAGTCAATTTCTTATTTTTGTTAGACATGGTGAATTGGATTCCCATTTGCTTTGTGGTGGTTAGCCAACACTCAGATCCCTTAAAAACATTTTGATTTTCAAAATATTTGTGCTTAAATCTTTTGCACGCTCAAATCTCAAATACTTTCAAAAACAACCTTTTAAATAACATTACTTTCAACAAGTATTGATTGTTTTACACATACAGTACTTTGAATAAAGTACTCTTTTTCAACGAGTTAAATCTTTTTATCAAATAAGATATATATAAAAAGAAAATTTTGGCATAATCAGACCAGTTTTTGATTTTAAGAATTGTCACCATCCTCAGATTGTCCATAAAAATGAATCGATAGTATCAAAGTAATGCTGTCTCATTCTCATCTCAACTTCCATGCCAGATCTAGCATCCTTATCATCAACTCTCTTGATATGAGTATATCTTCTTTCAGCCAGCATATGAATCATAGTACATCCCTCTAACCTAGTGTAAGCACTCTGAAGATTCATAAGTTCACCACCTTACGAATTCCCAATCTTCTTGATTCTTCAGAAGTCATCATCACTTGTATTATTTGCCGTCTCCCAATTTGTTAGATCACCTATAAGTATCAAACCTAAACAGTTGGAGGGATTGCTCATAATAGGTCATTGAACAACTCGATATAGGTTGATACAAATCCTGTCTATCTCATATATCCAGTATCTCCATAAAGTATCAAAAGCCCTGAAATTATTATTCGCTCTGTGAATGATGAGATACTCTCCATCAGGTGAATCAATAACCTGAAGCTCTGTAATCATGGAGATTCCTTCTAGTGACTCTCTATCTTGTGCATTCTTTTCAAATTCTCTAATCCTAAGATTGTTTTCTAAGCCACACAACTGTCTCCGTCCGCAACTTTAACCTTCTTGAGGATGCGCACTTCAGAAATTGTAGCTTTTTCTTTTCCTTAAGAGTCCTTTTTGCTTCTCGTTAGTTGAATGAATCTAGGATACATGAGAAAAGGTTTACCATTGGCAATATGTCCTAGCATTCCATTCATAATCATCAAAGAAAAATTGAACTTTTGGTTGGTTGCTAATCCTACCAGAGCTGATGCTATGTTAGTCCCAAATTGTTCCCATGATGTACTCTTAGGACTAAGACAGTGAAGTAAGACATGAACTAAATACTTCCACTGAGGGCTAAATAGAGGTTTAGAAAAAGTAAGTTGTGCCAAATTACCCTCATAGCCTATGTCTCTGAGCGAGTCCCAAATAACTTGCTTTGGAAAACAGTCAACACCATCAGCATCATCGAATAGTAGATCAGCCCGAATGGTTTCCTCTGAAATCAAAACCCTTTTTCCAGCTACCATTGCGCGAATATGAGGCACTTCATTAATTGATCTTAGAGAAGCTGTAGCCCAAAATTGTTGAAGCCACGGACCAATTAGATCAGGATCAACTAACAAAGAATAGTTAATTGAGCATCCAGTGAGATAATCAACGATTTGATGAAAATCAGCATTATGCTCAGTCTTCTCCACACAAGCAATCATGTTATGTTTGTTACAGGTGCGAATATTGGCCATTTGATATGAAATTGATGTGCGTCGGAGGTTGTATTTAAAAAATTTGTGAATAAAAAGAAATGAAATGAGAGAAAAATGCAATTCAGTTGAGCATTTATAGGTTGCGTCGGTTAACAAAGAAAGTTACCGTTGTAAATACGTTTTTATCTCAAAAACGTACGTTTGACCGTTGACCGAACGTTAGAACAGTACTTAGTTGTCTAAGCAGTACTTTCTAAGACGAGCAGTACTTTGAGTTGGCTAAGCAGTACTTTCAACCTAAAAAGCTTTCCAACTCAAATTTGTCAATCACAACCCTGCAATTTTTCAAAATATCTCTTCAAATCATTAAAACTTTGAACAATCATTCATATCCTCCCCGTAAGCGTAACAATAGTGCTTCCAAAGATTCTTTCTAACCAGAACAGTACGTCACTTGAATACCAGTACTTTACATGTAGTCCTCCCCTCAAACGTAGCTATGGGTTCATCATACCAATGGTTACCACCAAAAAGTTAAATCTTGCCAAGTCAAAGCCTTTGGTGAGTAAATCTGCTACATTGTCATCAGTATGTACCTTGACCACATTAATGAGCCTCTGCTCATAACAATCTCGGATAAAGTGATGTCGAATCTGAATATGCTTAGTCTTTGAGTGAAGAACAGGATTCTTCACAATGCATATGGTACTCTCATTGTCTATATGGATTTCAGTGTTCATGAAGTTAAATCCATAATCTAGCAGTTGATTTTGCATCCAAAGTACCTGAGCACAACAACTTGCAGCTGCTACATATTCTGCCTCTGTAGATGATATAGCCACAATTGTTTGTTTCTTGCATTGCCAAGAGACCAGTCTTCTTCCAAGATATTGACATCCTCCTGAAGTTGATCGTCTATCATGATTGTCCCCAGCATAGTCACTGTCTGAAAAAGCTTCTAAATGAAAAGGAGAATCCTTAGGATACCATAAACCCAATTTTGGTTGATGTTTGAGGTACCTAAAGATCCTTTTTACAGCATGCATGTGAGAGACCTTTGGAGTGACTTGAAACCTTGCACACAGACAAACAGCAAACATTATGTCTGGTCTTGAAGCAGTTAAGTACATGAGACACCCAATCATAGACCTATAAAGATGTACATCAACATCTTCACCCTCTTCATCTTTTCCTAGAGATTTATGAGCTTCAATTGGGGTAGATGCTGGCTTAATGGTTCTAAAGTTAAATTTGTTGAGAATGTCTTTCACATATTTGTCTTGACTTAGAAAAATACCAGCAGTAGTTTGCTTGACTTGAAGCCCTAAAAAGAAAGTGAGTTCACCCATTGAACTCATCTTGAATTCCTTTTGCATGAGATCTTCAAAATCCTTCACCATAGAAGTCTTGGTAGATCCAAAAATGATATCATCAACATAAACCTGTACCAACATGATATCTCTTCTATCCTTCTTAATAAACAGAGTCTTATCAATAGCACCTCTCCTATAGCCATGTTTCAAAAGAAAAGTGGAAAGCCTTTCATACCATGCTCTTGTGGGCTTGATGTAAGTCATGATCTCTCCCTATATAAAGAGATCATAGACATAGGTTTTTAGTATCCAGAAAAGTGTGAGTGTAAAACACGTAGAGATGTAGACGTTTAGTTAGTTAGTTAGTTAGTTAGTACACCATAGTAGTTGGTGTAGCCCCAAGTTATAGTTGGGGTAATAGGAGAACGTTCAATAAAGAAAACCTTGTTTGATAATATTGCTTTCTTATTATTCCGCTGCGTGCATTCAATATAATCTGTAAAACTAATCCTAGATGAGCTTAAAAAGATTTTCAACACTTCCTTAGATTCTGATCCCCAATCATCATCAAACATCTCCCAATTTGAAATATCAACACCTAGGGATACACTTTTTCCTAATAAATCCAGTTTAAATCCATAATGTCTCTTAGGGTTATTTATACTTGGGTTATAATAACTATACACACCCTTAGGATGGGAATTTTCCACGTGAGGTGAAGGTGGTGTTTGAGTTGTTAAATAATCTATTACCTTCATCCTAGAATTATCCGGACTATGTGGTTTGATGGGTGGTTCAGGGCCTATTACGTCTCCTAGACTTACGTCTAAGGATGGACTATTGAGTAAAGGTTGAGGCTCCGGTCCATCAAAAACAAGAACTTCCCTAGAACTAAGAGGAGTGTTGTGATCACAATTCAAGCCTACTTCCTCTAGTTTTGTTTCGTTCAAAGGTTCTACCTCTATCAGGGTCCCTAAAGTCTTTTCTACTTCTTTTGGGCAAGTCACAGGCGGTGTGTATTCCTCAAATGATGGTGGGACTTGTGGGGTACTTTGTGGGTTTGGATTTTCTACTTTGTCCGATGCTATATTCCTATGCATCTCAACCCAAACATTTTCATTTCCAAATAATCTTTGCATGAACCTTCAAATTTTCTATTTCTTGTTTGGAAATAATGTTTGGTGGGCTGTCCTATTATTTTTAGCCTTGGGTGAAATTTTCTATGGCTTCCCATGCTTCTTCACCACTTAATTCCCTAAGGTTCTCGTCTGCTGCAAAGTCAAGGTCCATTCGGGTATAGTAGTCGACATGATCATAAAATAATTAAGTAAGGGACCATAAATCTAGGCCATGATGAGGGACTCTTTTGATTAAGTTTTTGAAACGAGTCCACGCATCGTAGATAGGTTCATCTTGATGTTGTTGGAACACCAATGTATATCCTTGGTATAGGAAGGTTGTGTTTCATGGGGGGTTTTAAAAGGGTGTGGTTGGTGGTCTTTCATACATCATGATGGTGAACGAAAGAGTGATTTACAAAACAAAGGGCACAAAAAAAAGATAGACTACGAGAAAACTAATATGCGTAATTAAAATTCTCACTTGAAAGGATTCAAGCGAGTAGAACTAAGCTAAACTATGATCAATACCTAACTATTCCCCAGGCGACGGCACCAAAAACTTGATGTGCGGTTGTCGTAATGACTTCTTTACAAGAAGTTTTACAACTCCCTAGGCAGTGCACCTAATCGTTGTAGTGTAGTATGGGTAAGACTCGGGGTTGTTTATCATTCACTCGAGGAATAGGTTGGGAAGGTTTGATCACGGTCTAACAGAATTCTAAGGGTTGAGGGAATATTCTTTTTGTATTTTTATATTTTATGAAAGCAGGTAAAATCATATATTGGAGAGAGTGGTTTGGTTTTAGCTAATTAAACTAAATAATATTTTAAACTAATGGTGATAACAATAAGATAAAAGAATGGTGATAACAATAAGATAAAAGATTGCATCTTTTTAATCATGTATTACTCCCTAGATTGCTTCTCCTAGTGTTGTTGCCTTATCACACTTGCGATGATCTATGTAATTATTTCCTAAAGCATGAACAACTTACACGAACCCGCCGTCTACTTAGTATGCCGCTAGAGCAACGGACATGCATGGTAGTATGAAGACTATTACACGGCCCCTATGAGTTTACTAAGTGCATGTACAATACATTAAGAGTGGATCAACCATATTAGGGGGCAAGGTAGTATGAAGACTGTTACCCGATGGTATCCTTTCTACACAATTACGTTTCCCTAGACATATCAACAGTGATACAAACAAAAGCTGGTTTTCTAAGACCTAACGTGCACATCCATCATAAGAGGCAACACTACTAAGATCTACATTCTAGGTTTCATACAATCATAGCTAAACATAATGATAGGTTTAGCCGAGCATGTTAAGAATAAAGCAAGAACAATAAATCAAACAACACATAGACATATTGAATTATTAAGTAAACCTTACTTGATTAAAACAGGAATTAGAAGAGTTACAATAGGGTTTTTAGGCCCTAAAATCGTCTCCTACAGCCGCTAAACAAACTAGGGTTCGTACCCTCTTTTTATTCTAAAGTTACACATTGAAAACCCTAAATTTGGGTTTGTATATATAAGAAAATCGATGCGACGGCGTCGCTTTTTAGTCATGACGCCATCGTAAAATGAGTCTTCTAGATCTGTGTTTGAGTCAGTGCGAGCTGACGCCGTCTTAAAATATGTGACGCCGTTACTGGATGAGTTGTGACGGCGTCGTGTATAGTTGGTGACGCCGTCTCCAGGCTCTGTGAGCACAAATCTTCAAGAGTCTTGGTGTTGGTTTGTAATCTCGTCCGTTTCTTCTCCAAATGAGTCCAAGTCACGTGTAATCCATCCATATGTCTTCCAAATGAGAAATACCTAAAAATGAACGATTAAGTACCTATTTTGGGCATAAACACACGATTTTGGGGGTTAAACGACCCTGAAAAAGTGTATAAAATGACACCTCATCAGTTCTTAATGACATTACCATCATAAAGCTTTGGTTTCAACTGCTGTGCTTTCTTCAGATAGAAAGGATTTTGAAAACCTAAAGCTTGTTTAGTGTATGATCATAGAAAAACTGAGGTTTCGTCAACATGTGAACAGTTTGTGCAGATTGATCTCTTTTAAAAACAATATTATCTAGTTGTTTGATTCTCTTTTCTAAAGCAATCTCTCTATCAATGTTCCTATATTCTTCTTTCTTAAAATCATTTTTGAGAAGAGTAACTGTTTGCATTAAAGATTCCTTTTCTTTTAAATGTTCTAAAAGAGCTTATTTAAGACAATCAATCTCTTCAGACTGTTCGCATGAATCTGAAACATTATCTTTACTCCTTAAATCAACATTTTGTCCTTCTTTCAAAACTTTAACTTGTTCCTTATATCTTTCAAGCTCAGTAGTTAAAGTATCATTAATACTTTTGTTGTCCAAATTAATCTTGGTACAATTAACTACTTGAGTTTTTAATTATTCAATCATAGATAATATCGATGCATCTTGTTATGCAGATGAGTTAGAATTCTAAACAGCTGCCTGTTGTGACTCAATCACATACTGAGAATAAGGAATGATATTGTTATCACTGGTTATCTCAGTCTCTGAATAGGTCACAACATTCGACTATTCAGAAGACGGCATTACCTGCACAACTTGATTTATCATATTGTTATCCATATTATCAGAATTGTGTACCTCGGCGAGAACATCTGAACCATAATAAGATAAATTCGCCATGAGAGCAACTTTGGCAGTGTTGAGTTCATCACAATCAGAGTCATATGCGTCCAAATCATCTGCTTGATATGCAGCATTGTGGGTAATGACAGTCTGTGTGGCTTGACCTTCTGTAATTCCTGGATCTGCCAAAAATTCTAGCTTTTCCTCACGTAGAATTTGAATATTTGATTGAGCTTGAACCAATAACACCTTTTCCCTAAACCATGAAGCATCTCTTTTTCTCTTCGGCTGAGGGCACTGTTTTGCCATATGGCCATCTCCCTGACAATTATAACACTTAACCACTCTCTGTCCTGTAGGCTTCGTTCCAGACGGACCAGCTCCAAACGAGTTTTGTCTTCCTTGCACCTGCTGAACAGTAGGGGTGAGCAAAAGAAACCAAAAAAACCGAAACCGAACCGAAAACCAAAAAAACCAAACCGAAACTAGAAACCGATGGTTCGGTTTTTAATTTTTCAAAAACCAAAAAATATCGGTTCGGTTTCGGTTTTTGTCCAAAAACCAAACCGTAAAAACCGAACCGAACCGAACCAATCCAATTTTATAATAATATATAATTAATGTAATATAAATAAATAAATAATAAATCAAAATTTTAAATTTATATTTATTTTATGGATGAAATTATAATATGTATATTATGTTAATGTTAATGTTTATATATGTGTTTGTCGTGTACGTGTATTTACTTGACATTTATCGTTACATCATTGTGGACAATGATCATACTATGTGTATTTTCACATCCACATGTGTTTCTCTCATTTATATGTGTATAATTGTATAATTTTGTGTAAACATTATTAGGTTAATATTAACAAAAAAAAATTATAAAAATAACCAATTTTCTATGTAAAACAAGTTTATTAATATAAATTAGCCACAACAAAAAATAAACGGTTTAAAACCAAAAAAACCGAAAACCGAAAACCGAACCGCAAAAACTGAGAAACCGAAAAAACCAAACCACCAAAAACCGAGCGGTTTCGGTTTTTGGTTTTATAAAAACCGAATATTTTGGTTCAGTTTTGGTTTTAGCCAAAAACCGACCCAAACCAAACCGTGCACACCCCTACTGAACAGTAACTCTTCCATCTTGAATCGTTTCCTGTTGTCGAGGGTTTGAAGAATTTCTCAGCTGATTGTTCGTGGAAGGGAAACGAGATGTGACCATTGTAGATAAGAACGACATCATCTTGGTGATTGCGTCAATTGGGTCATCAACTTTGCTAAACACAAGGACAGCAAGACCAAAGTCTAAAGCAAGAAACTCTGTCTGTTGTGGTTGATAATCAATCTGAGAGATAAATTATGTTTGTTGGTAAACGGTTTAAGGCGCATTAGATTGGTAAGTAACTGCTTGCGGGGTTGATGGGTGACTGACTGAATATTGCTTATTGGGATAAGTAACTCCATACTAAGATAATGAGCTTTGCTGCTGGGGGTTGTTGTATACTGCTGTTTGATAAGTGATGTATTGGTGGTTTGTGACAAGTGCCAACGGATCATGACTTCGTTATTTCAAAAGACGAATTTTATTTGCATGTGCTTCATGGTGTTCAAGATGAGAAAAGAGCTGATCAAAGTTCATGATATGCAGATCCTTTACCAATTTGACATCTGTCACAAATTTGCTCTATTCGGAAGGAAGACTGTTCAAGAACTTCGTGTTGACTTGAAACTGTTGCAACCTCATCTAGTAAATGTGCATATCGTTGATCAATTGAGAAAATATATGGTAGTACCGAGACAGGGTTTCTCCTTTAATGTAAGCAAACTTATCAAAAGCATCATATAACTTGCACTCTCTTTCTTGTTTAGTCAATGATGTTCTTTGCATTAATAGCTCAATTTGTTCCCATAAATCCTTGGCTACACGATGGTGACTCACAAGTGCATAGACGTTTGCTAGAACACCTTTAAGAATGATGTTTGTTGCCTTGACATCAGCTTCATATTGAAGTTTCTGGTGCTGACAGTTCAGGAACTCTCTTTCTTCTCATTTCCCCATTTTCTTCAATCATTGGCCAAACAAGGGGACCATTTTTGATAGATTCAAGGATCAAGTAACCATTTTCTTGGTTTTCCATGTACATCTCCATTCTACTTGTCCACGAGTCGTACATAAGCTTGTCCAACATTGGAGGTCTGTTATCGGCACCATTAAAGATAGCGAATTCAGCAAGAGAAAACATTTTTGACTTTGTATGTTTAAGGATTATTGTCGGATCAAACGGTGGTAGAAAGA
This sequence comes from Tanacetum coccineum, assembly GCA_026074375.1. Classification (NCBI taxonomy): domain Eukaryota; kingdom Viridiplantae; phylum Streptophyta; class Magnoliopsida; order Asterales; family Asteraceae; genus Tanacetum; species Tanacetum coccineum. The sequence continues at coordinate 14,140 of BQNB010147197.1, forward strand.
AATTGTGTTTTAATTAAGGTTGTCTTTTAAGTCTTGAGATTTGTTTAGTTCAGTTTCTATTAAACTTGACTAGTTCGGTGGTCTCTAAAATGACTAGATCAATTGTCTTCTGGAGATGACTAGATCGGTTGTCTCTTGGAGATGACTAGATTGGTTCTCTACTTAATCAGCACTTGACTAGATCGGCACTTGACTAGATCGACACTTGACTAGATCGATTGGTGAAGGCTTCTAACTAGTTCAGTTGACTAGATCGGTTGACTAGTTCTGTTGACTAGATCAGTTGATGAAGGCTTCTGACTAGATCGGTTGACTAGATCGGTTGATAAAGGCTTCTGACTAGATCAGTTAACTAGATCAGTTGATTAGATTGGTTGACTAGATCGGTTAACTAGTTCGGTTGACTAGATTGGTTGATGAAGGCTTCTAACTAGATCAGATGACTAGATCGGTTGACTAGATCGGTTGATGAAGGCTTCTGACTAGATTGGTTGACTAGATCGGTTGACTAGTTCGGTTGATGAAGGCTTCTGACTAGATCAGCTCCGAAACCCAAATTTGAAAATCTCAAAAAGACTCACTTTTAACGATTTTTTTCTAAATATTTTCGTACCAAGAGTGTTACTAAGCCTATAGGGACAAGAAAAATGAAAACTTTAAGGTTTTTAAGCCAAAAAATTTAAAATCAAGATTTTGACCTTTATAAAGCTTACGAACACAAATGACAAAAAAACTAAGAGATTTTTCTATGAATCTAAGCACACACACACCTATATCCAAGGATACTAGATCAAAGCTACCTATGTAGATGATCTTTTAGTATGGAATTTAAGCTTAGAAAACAAGAAAAAAAATAAAAGACGAGGTGTTTTTTTGAAGAAAAACTCACTAATCAAAACAAGTAAACACAAAATCTAAGCACACCACTCCATGGCTATTGATACCAATTATGGAATAGCTATCATCACTTAACACATACACGAAATATTTAGCAAGAAATTTTAAAGAGAGAAAGACTTGGAAGGAAGGTTTTAGTGAGATAAAGATGGGAGAAAACACTTAGATTACTATGTGAGAAATAAAACCAACCAACCACCTCTCTAAGGCATGAAGAGGTGTATAAATACTTACATGTGTACATAGGCTTAGGCCTTCAGGGGTTTGTCCATGGGCTTTAGCTAACTAGCCTAGTAAGTTTCCAAAAATAAACTTAACGAACTAACTACAGTTATCTATGGAAGTGACCGACACTTTCATGTTTCTAACAGGGGTACGTGTTATAAACCTCATGTTGTGATGTATTATGTTATTCAAAAAAAAGAAAAAAGAAGAGAAAAACAAAAAATAAAAAGAAAGAGATTGATGTAGAGTTGTGTAGAGTTTGTATATCTTCGTCCGAGTCTTGGCTTAGCAACCAAACCACCGTGTATTCATGTAAATAATTAGCTAACCCTTACACTCTAAATTCACCCAAAGCCAGCCAAATGTATCCCATCCGTTTTCATTTCCATTATATGTTATCTTACACCTACACCCCACAACCCTTTAAAAGACCTCTTAGATAGTAATGAATAATGCTTGCACCTTGCGGTGGAGGTTTGATCATTTAACAAGTCTATGGTAATTTATATGCTATGATAGGTAATGAGTGTTGATTTTCTGTTTCCCTCATTATGTTATAATTCATTATACAACCGAGTGAAAGAAAGAATCCCAAACACTTATGTGAGGTGCTAGTATATGCTTTCCGTGTTTTTAATTACGAGGTCTAGAAGGTTGTGTTGTAAAATACTTTTAAAGAGTAGGTTAAATGATCCTAATACTGCTATTGTCTAGGTAGAAAAGTCCATTTGATTGAGGACAAGTAAATCCCAAATGTAGGAGTATTTGATGAGGTGTCATTTTATACACTTTTTTAGGGTCATTTAACCCCCTAAATCGTGAATTTATGCCCAAAATAGGCAGTTAATCGTTCCTTTTCAGGTATTTAGTATTGGAAGGCATTTGGAGGAAATACACGTGACTTGGGCTCATTTGGAGAAGAAACGGACAAGACTACGGACCTACACCAACATCTCTCAAGATTATGTTCTCAGCGGCTGGAGACGGCGTCACAAGATATACGTGACGCCGTCACAATTCATCCCACGACGGTGTCACAACATCTCTCAACGACGTCAGCTCGCACGACCCAACCCAAGATCTAGAATATTCTACTTCATGACGGCGTCACGACTAAAATGCGACACCGTCGCAACGATTTTTCTATATATACAAACCCGAAATTAGGGTGTAACTTTAGAGTAAAAAAGGGAGACGAACCCTAGTTCA
>BQNB010147198.1:0-15489 GCA_026074375.1 Tanacetum coccineum
TATATATCCAAGCCCAAGGGTGAGTTATGTAAAATTGTTATAACCGCCATCTCACAATCTGAGCCAATCATTGGCTGTTATTATGCATCCCTCGGATCGTGAATAATGCAGAGAATGATCCTCCATTCAAGAAAGGACACATGTCCTTTTATATTTGCTTTCCTCGTACGCAACATTATCCACCATTTGATTTCCTTTGCAAATTTTGAAATGAAATGAAAGTTATACATTCATTGCCAAGCCACGTGTCCTTCATTTATTCGCCACTTCCCTTTGAGTGCTAGATCACGTGATATAATGGGATTTAATTTCACTGCATGTGTTGGTGACATCACATTCTACAACATCAGGTTTTATACATTATTATTTTGGGTTTCTATTGGGCTTATGGCTTGATTGTTGGGGTTTTGGTTGATTGGGCTGGCTCGGCCCATTAAATGGGTCACGGGCTGGCCTAATAATATCCGAGGGCACCGTTTGACTTGTTTTCTCGCGCTCTTTTCAATGGCATGCTTGAGGACTTTTCACGACTTTCTCTTGATGTTGGATATTAGGTACTCTTGATCGAAACGAACCCGAAAATACCCGTTTTTGCTTTGTGTTTAATCCATTTTACCTGCAAGACATAAAAATACCAAACAAACATATTTGCAATATAATTAAGCATATTTTAGTATTTTAGTCCGATTAATAGTGTTTTACGGGGTTATAAAGATGTGTGTTTTAGCATACATCAATTCCACTAAAGGTAGGTGTCTATCCTAACCTTTTCCAGAGTCAATCACGCATGCACGTAACATGTCCTCTAGTGTTTGAATGTTCCTTTCACTTTGACCATGGTTTGTGGATGATAAGCAGTGCTCATATCCAGTTGAGTTCCCAAGGCATTCTAGAGAGACTGTCAAAAATGAGATGTAAATCGACTATCTCTATCTGAGATGATTGAAATTGGCACTCCATGTCTCAATACTACTTCTTTCAATTACAGTCTCGTCAGTCTTTCCATTAAATCCGTCTCTTTCATTGGTAGGAAGTGTGCAGACTTAGTGAGACGATCAATGATTACCCAAATCGTGTCATATCTGCTTGCTGTCTTTGGCAATTTGGTAACGAATTCCATGGTAACTCTTTCCCACTTCCATTAGGGGATCTCAGGTTGTACCAACAAACCGGATGGCTTCTGGTGTTCAGCCTTCACTTTTGCACACGTTAGACACTTACTAACATTGGTGGCGATTTCTGCTTTTATATTAGGCCACAAATACAACTTCTTAAGATACTAATAGATCTTATCCGATTCAGGGTGGATATAGTATTTAGACTTGTGTGACTCATTCATGATCAAGTCCCTTAATCTTCTAAAACATTGTTACCAACTCCGTTTCTCAATACAGAGTGTTCAATCGGGGCGAGTCTCAAACTTTTTGCTCATACCACAGAGATTTTCTTCCGATACGTTCTCTTCCTTTATTGCTTCAGCTTGTGCATTCAATATTTGAGATAGGAGGTGCAAATTAATTATCATGACTAAGGCTCGAACTCGTTGTAGCTTAATCCATTCTTTTCGGCTTAAAGCATCTGCCACCACTGATGTGTCTTCGTGTAGGTTATTATTTTAGTTATCAGGTTTTACATTTATATTTTGTCGACATTACCTAAAACAACACTTTAACGGGCAGTGTACTCGATCAGATGTAGCTTCGTTGGTAAGTAGGGTGTCGATCACTAAGAGCGAGAGCGTTAATCTTTTATTCTATCAATATTTTAGTTAACTAAATTAAGTTAGTTTAAACTATGTTAATTCTAATCTATGTTAAACCTATGTTAATCCTTATTCTAACGGATAAAGGGAGGTTTTTAGTCTAAGAGACTGGCACATGTTTTGTGGTAACTTAGATCAATTTAAAACACAATAACACACGCAATCAAATAATTAAAAGATAGAAGAGCGGTCTAGCCAATTATAAGAAAATTGTATTAGCCATGGTTAATCCAATTAAAATGCTGGTTTGTTTATTTAGTGCAATAAGTACTTATCTCGAGGTGGCATATCATTCTAAGATTTAGGCGGTACTTCTTCCTAAAACTTAGACATGTAGAATTCCGTCACAATTAAACGCATCCGCATAAAGCATCATATTCGCTAATTATAATCTATCTTAGGAGATTAATAATGGTGATCTTATTAAACCCTAGCTCATGGAGACTTTACCCACTTACTGCTTAATGGCAATTTATATTCTAGTAGTCCACTGTCTAAGTCTTTACCAAAGGAATCAATACGTTATTTATTGATCCCATGTCACCTGCTAGTCTAACTTGTTCACATAAACCAATGGTAAAGATAGGGCATTATTTGTGATCCTATTATTCTAGATATATAAATCACTATATAAAGAGTCATCCCGGCATCTAGCTTACTTGGTCGATATCACTAGATCCAGTTGAATGATAGGTCACATACAAAAGCATGTAAACAAGTATAAATTGATAAACATAAACAATGATCAACGATAAATTAAGCAGTTGATATATACACACCAAACATTTAAATCTCCATAAACATGGCTAATACCCAAGGGTATTAGCCCTTAACCATTATAATCAATACAAGAATAATAATTCAACCAAGGTAAACTAACCGAGGTAAACGAATGATACCAAAAATCAAACGATTACTAGAGTATAGGAGATTACAAGGTGTTTCCTATGGAATTAGTAGCTTTGCTTGACCTCTTCTGCTCTTCTTGTCTTCGGAAAATCGACTTTTGTAGTTAAGGTATTAAAAATATGATCAAGCACACCTAAAACACGTTTTTAGGCCTTCTATTTATACTATCTGGAATTTAGTCGATACGCCGTATTGGTTCAAGTCAATACGGCATATTAGAAGTTTCTTGGAGTATGGACCACGTTTAATATCTTCCAGAATATTTAATTACTATATCTTGGATACGGCATATGGAAATCTTATGGATACGGCGTATAGGTCTTTGTTCTTTGTGGTTTCTTATGAAGTGCAGGCACAGATACGCCGTATCTTCCTTGATGGATACGGCGTATAGGATGTCAGAAAAGTATTCTTTAGATTTCTTCGTTTAAGCTCCTGAATGCACGCTTTTTTTCAAATCTTTACAAAGTACTCCATAATTACTGCAATTCTCAAATATAGACGATTAAGTATCAATTCTCGCAATAGTTATAAAAAATATTTAATTTATATGGGATAAATGATGCTATAAATATGACGTTATTTGATGTCATCAAATATCCCCCACTTGAATCCTACTTGTCCTTAAGTAGCCTTTAGAAATTTATGAAAATGTATCCCTAAGGATTTTTCTGTTAAGCATTTATTTGTTCAATTACAAGTACACAACCAAACACCTCACGAAATAGGGAGATGAAAACTCTCAATTCGCTCAACTAATCTATGTTGTAACATTTAACTAATTCGCTCAATTGCTCGGTCGTGACGAGTATTATATCATAGGCTTGGCAAGGATACACATCTCCACCACTAAAGCTAAAGAGTAACAAGCTTATAAAGGTAAATTAGGTTTTAAGAAGGCTTAAAGGGGTTGATCACTCTTTTCAATCTTCACCGATACCAATATTCCAAAAAAGGTGACAAAATCATACATACACACCCATAACGATGGGATAGACATATATGACTGCATTTGAATCTTAACTCGAATAAGCTAAAGAGTAGGACTAGTAGTCTTTACCAAAAGTCATAAACCAACAAGGGCGACAAACCACATATACACATCCATAATGATGGAATAGACATACATGATTGCATTCAATTCCCTCACTCGAGTAAAACCAAGGGTTAGGACGAAGAGTGATATAGGGTATGGATCTTCTAATCTTTTCTCCAAAAGTAATAAACCAACAAGGCGGACAAAATCACACATACATGGTCGTAACGACAGAATAGACACATGTGATTGCTCGCATCCTTATTCGAGTAAACCTAAGGATAGAGATTAGGAAAGGGAAATAATTGTTGCTAAATAAAAATTTACAAAACAAATAGATTAAGTCCAAACAAATAAGGTAAAAGTTACTAGATACTTTCCTAACAGTTCCTATGATAAAGACACAAATCGTGGACTACTCCATGTTTAGGAGATACGAAACAGACTCGAAAAACGTCTTTGATCAAAGATAAATGAAAACAACCCTTAGTTGGCTTTCCCGTAACGGTCAACTTCCCAATCATCCATACTGTACATATTTTTACAAAATCAAGTGGCGATATCTACCACTTTATACAAAACTTTACATCGTTGATTAGAACACGTATCAATGAATAATCGATCCTTCAAATAATTCCATCGGTCTAAGCTTTAACGAACCGACTATCTCCAAACCTCATCCTCTTTTTTTGTTGCGATTTTCTAGTTTTTTGATTTTTTTAAACATAAACGATACACTACCAATCTCGGTGTAATTTCACCATCTTCACGATCATAATAACTCTGAATAATTTCTTTCATAATTCTTCATACTTCATACTCAGATATACCAATAATAGTAAAAGTAGTAAAAATACATGAGTAACTACTTTTTTACATTTCTAATTGCATTGTGCAATTTTACCGACATAACCATGGGTGAAAAATCAACACGTACCCAATTGCATTGTGCGATTTTACCAACCATACCAGAGATAGAAAATGACACAATACACAGGAAATACATACTTTACACTAAAGCAACTAGCAACTGATAAATGGACTTAATCTAACAAGATAGGCTAAGGTGTAACCCAAATAAATAGTTGGTGTGAAAAAGACATGAATGGCTCAACAGGTTTTTCTAGGGGGATCTTACTCTTAAAATTAGAGTAAACTAAGGGGTCTATACGGGGGTTAACTAACCGGTGTGGTTAGTTAATAACACAATATATATAGGCTTTTTGGGTGTAATCCTAGAAATTTACTAGTTTAAACAAGTTACTCCATCTATTTTACTCATTATTGTGGTCTCGAATAGATTTACCAAGCCAAGTTTTAAAGTCTACTACATCACCGAAACACTCATATTTTTATGGGATTTTAGTAAACATTTGAAAACGAATAAGGCTTGATCCTCACAATACCTAGCAAGGGTTATGTGTGCAGGTCATGTAACTAGTAATTTCACAAAAGTATGCTTGAAAAAACAAAATTTAAGCATAATTTAAGCATTTTTAATGTGAAAATATAAGACAAGTAGCATTATAATTCCCACCCCCCACTTAAATTATACAACATCCACGTTGTATAAATAGGATAGTTAAATATGAGAAATAAAAGAATTAGAACGAGAAACTCCTTTGATATTTGCTCGGTATGATTCTTCATGTTGAGTATATGAGCAAGAATGTGTGTTGTAAATGCGTTTGGATACCAACATGACTACAACACACATAGGATTCCAGATTTTAAGTTCTCCACCAAAGTCGTTTTCTTCTTTTCAGAAAGGTACTGTATAAGTAATAGGAAAACAAGTGAAATTCTATCTCTGTATATTCGTTGGTTAGACTCGAAATAAAAACCTAAAATTGTATAGGAAGTCGATACGCCATATCCATACCCCATGATACGTCGTATTGATCCCTATAGAAAACAATGTAACACCCCCAAAATAGGTCGCAGCGGAATATAGATAATCGGGGCGTGTCACTTCATAATAACATTGTACAAGATATAAGAACGACCTCTAATTGTGTCATTTGAAAATGATACATTGGATTTAATAAAATAGTTGATACAAAAGCACCCTGCTTTAACTTGTCCATCCTTAAAAATGTGAAGATTTTACTTCCTGAATAATATCCCCAAAATACAATGCACTTGAATCTTTATAGCCATGATTCCAAAAACATAGACCACCAATGTATCCTTGTACCTTGAAATCCTGAGAAAAACATGCTAAAACGGTCAACATAAAGTTGGTGAATTCATATGTTTGTAAAAATGTATAAGTGTAGGACCGCAATTGTTTAGAGTGTGTATTGCATGGTATACAATATCCAAAACAGTAAGTATTGCATGGTATACAATATCCAAAATAGTAAGTATTGCATGGTATACAATATTCAAAACAGTAAGTATTGCATGGAATACAATATCCAAAACAGTAAGTATTGCATGGTATACAATATTCAAAACAGTAAGTATTGCATGGTATACAATATCCAAAACAGTAAATATTGCATGGTATGCAATATCCAAAACAAGAAGTATTTCAAAGTTACTTGCGTCCAATTGTAAAACAAAGCATGTTCTCACCCCAAAAATATATTTAAAACCAGTAAAACATGGGGCTATGAACTCACCTCGAGCGAGTTAATCAATAATATACTTCACAAGTGAAAAATGCGTCACTAAAACGCCCGAATGCAACCTAAACAATTATAGGCCGTATAAGTACTAAGTACCTTAATTAACTAACATCATATATAATTGTATATAGCTACATCACCATCTAATTGTGTTTGTGAAATAATATTTAAATCGCATTTGATAAATATTAATCATGTATTTGAACTCGTGAAATCGTATAAATAATGAAATCGCTTTTGTAAAATAATATTTATAAAGCTTAAAACATGTATAAATATTATTTAAGTGATTCTAAAATGTTCCGCAAAAATTTATTTTAAAAACGAACCAACACTATTCATGTCAGGAAATAGTGCAAATGTGTAGAAATGTCGTAACTTTCACGTTTTAAGCCCGTTTTGCGCGTTTCTTATGCCCATATTTTCGTATTAAGACGAGTTATCAATATTTGACATTTTCATATTTTTAGTCCCCTGATGAACAGTACTTTTTACTGTTCACACCAGTTATAAAGTTATTTTTATAGTTTTAGTTATCGTAAAACCCGTAAACGTCGTATTTTATTCGTTATAGTTCCGTTTTTAGCGATTCTTTCGAGCACGTTCTCGTAATTGAAAGTCCTAACTATTTATGAGGTTTACAAAAATAAATGTTTCTGTCATGAATAGTAACTTTTATAAAAATAGTTTTATAAAAGTATTTATTGTCGTAAACTTGCGAAATTCATAACTCTTTCGTTATTAATTGAAAAATTACGATTCTTATCATTTTGAAATCCTAAAAATATGTACAATCTGTGAAAAATACTAAACTTTCTGTTTTAGAAGTATTTTATAGCTTGCTTTTATAAAGTTTATTTTATAAAACCGGTATTAACGTAAATCGTATTTTTATCGTATCTTTTTCGTTATTAATCCGTTTTTCGAGTTTCTTACCTTTTTGGAATCGTCATGAGACGTACTATTTTATAAAAATATAAAAAGTATACCTTATTTTTCGAACCAAAACAGAAAGTTTGGAGGTTTGTGTTAAAAACATGTTTTAAACTTGATTTTGTACTTTTTAGCTTAACCATCTTGTAACAAATCCATTACACCACTCATTATCACATGCATTACATTCCTAGGGTCCCTAAGTCCATCATTTGTCCAAAGATTGTCCAAGAATCACAAGATCCATAAGTTTACATACTCATTTGTTCATGAACTTTTATATATACACTTTTTAGGTAACTTGTTTATATAAGCTTTTTATACTTAAACCATACTTATATAATGTATATACTTCTATTCTCACATGTTCTTAACAACAATATAACACATGACAAAGTATATCATACCATGATCATAAGTAAAAATTCCATTTTTACATGTAAATAAGTTCTTAGATGGTGAATAACTATACAAACATTATATATGCCTAAAATCATGAATGTAAAGAGATTAAGGTTTTTAGGTAACCTTAATATGATGTAGGATGATGAACAATATGATCTAAACCCTTGTTTAGCTAACAAACCCAAGCTTACAACACTTGAAAATCCTAAATCCAAGCAAAACCCTAATCTTGAACCTTCTTGCTTAATTACTTGTAAACCCCAAACCAAACCTTCTAAACATCTTAGGGTATCTTAGATATTATGTAGGAACACTTGTATGTGTTGTAAAATAAAAACTATGGACTATGTAGGTGTATTTGTTTTGAGCCGTGGGTGGGAGAGAGGAGCAAGAGAATTTTGGGGTTGTTTCACCTTAAGAAATGAAGTGTATGTGTGTTCTCTATCTAGTGCTTCCTTTATATACTTTAAAGACTATTCAAAGCTCATATGTAGAAGTTTTAGGAAAGTCTTTGGCCAAGAGAAACATTAGGAGGGTTTTAAGAAAAGTCTTGGTCAATTTCTAGTCATAGTCCTTAAGGTGTTAATGTGGTTTATATTATACAAGTTCTAGTTGATACAATGTGTGATTTTTGTCCCCTAGGATGCATATAAGCCATGAAAATTGTTTACAATAATCGATGCACACTTGCCATTTTGTAACTGTACGAGAAGGAATTAATTCATTATCGTCATTCAAAACTACCGTCATTCCTCCTTTCTTTGAGACAACATGAATAGGTCTAACCCACGAACTATTTGAGATTGGATAAATCAGTCCAGAATCGAGTAGCTTAACAATCTCGTTTTTCACCACATCTTGCACTTTAGGATTTAAACGCCTTTGAGGCTGAATGACTGGTTTAAAGTCATCCTCCATTACAGTCATTCCTCCTTTCTTGGAACATCATGAGAAAGGCCTAAACCACGAACCTATCTGAGATTGGAAAAATTAGTCAGTAATTGAGTAGCATAACAATCTTGGTTTCATCAACCACACTCTTGCACTTTAGGGTTTAAAAAAACGCCTCCTAGGTGAATGACTGGTGTTGGAAGTCATCTCCAAAAAAGATCTTGTGCATGCAATGAATAGGTTTATTCCCTTGATATTGACATTATTCAAGCTATAGCCCCCATAAAAAAATGTTTCTCTAATACCTGCAAAGGTAACATTTTCTCCTTTTCGGATAACTTAGATGAGATAATTATAGGAAATGATTTATCACCATGTAGTATGCGTATTCTAAGTGGCAAGGCAAAATTTTCAACTCAGGTTTCTTTTCATCAATCTCGTTAGTACTAGCTGAATAAAGGTGTTCGCTTTTAACTCCATCAGGTCTCGCTGTTTCCTATGCAACTGAATATGGCGTATTAAAAGAATCGATATGCTGTATTGGTTTCTCTATATCAAAATCATCGTCGACTTTATTTCCGTAAAGATTAACATCTTCCTAGGTCTTATTGATTAATCATTTCTCCGCCCTTTAAGTAAAAAATGTAATCAGACTTAATCATTTCCTAGTAATTTTTGAGTTGTTCCATGTGATTGTGTCCATCTAAACATCAAATTTCATATCATCAACATCTTCATTTGAGTTCTCATATTTATTGATCTACTTCAAAGTTACTTCATCATCCCTTACCTTAGTGTTATCTTTCTATATTAAATAGTCAATCATAGTTTGAGCAGAGTTATGCCAAAATGGTCCCCCTAAATGTTTATAGACCCTCTAGAGTCTTCGGGGCGAAATCTAAGATGATGAAATCAATGTGAAGGAACGAAGATATCGAACTTTTTATAAGCACGCAGTTAAACTAATCCCCTTGGGTACTGTATCGACCTATCTCAAGGTATCTAAGCTTAGTCTTTAGCTTTGGGTTCTCCTAAGACCTAATTTTTTCGAACAATGTATACGAATCAAACTTATGCTAGCTCCTAGGTCTGCTAACGCATTATTAATATGCAATTGCTCAATGTCACAATGAATAGTAAAACTCCCTGGGTCTTTTTCCTTTGATGGTAGCTTGTTTAGTAATACGGGCTGAGCACCTTTCGTTCATATTAATGGAACAAGCTGTCTTCAAGTATGGCCCTTTATATGTTAGCTAAAAACCTTTCAGAAAGTTGCAATCTTATGGCCATTAAGAGCAAGGCTTTGATGAAGGGCAAATGAGATAGTGGCATTTGCTCAATTTTTCTAAGAACCTTTTTGCCCGAGTCGTTCTTTTGCTTTTCTCAACTTCGAGAAAATGATCGACAGTGTTATGTACCTCAATTTATGGTTGAACAACTAGTTCGTATTTGTTTTTTTAGTTGATTTTTTGACAAGGAGTTCCTCATGGATTCATCTGGTCTTGTCGTGATATACAACTAGAGGTTCTTCGTGTATGTCATGTTGGTGATGTCATTTTGAGTATTTTGAGTTGTGTTTTGTTCCCAACTCTATGGTTACTCCTTTAACTTCATAATTTGATATCGAAGCATTATCGATCACCCTTAACAACTCATGTACCTCAAACCTGAGCTCACTTAATGAGTTGTTCCTGTATCTTTAAACAATGAGCTCATTGTTGTTCCTGAATTCGTTGATAGAATGCCTCAGCCCCACATGCTCTTTTTCCGGTTCATTAATAAATTTGTATAACATTGTCTTCCATCGTTTATCTTCTTGTCCAGGATAGAGGAAAAGTGATATGGATGAAATCCGAATGCTATTCCGGAAAAGAAAGACATGATTTAAAGTAAAGCTATTATAGAAAAATTAATTTGCGAAGATACTGGGAACTGTAGTCAATACGCCGTATACAATTGAGTGAAATACAGTCGTATTTCTAATCAGAATTGATACTGTCAGTATTAGGCTAAGACAAGTTAGATACCACCCGTAGCCAATGTAAGTGAATACAGCCTTAAAAAGGTATCGATCAGAACGTGTAATAGAAAACAAATTAAAACAAATAAAACAAATACATAACCCAAGCAAACATCTAAAAACAAATCAAAGAATACAGGAAATTTTACCAAATTTTACATTAATCTAAATTACACTAATCCTAGAGGTTAAGTTAATCGAATGTTAAAAACCAAAATATTAAATAAAGTAAGATTAAAATTTCATTCCCCCGACAAGACGACAAAAAACTGATTGTGCTGCCGCAGGGTTTATGTTAAGAGTATTCAAGATTTGTAGTTTTTGTTTTTTCGACTTTACCTAAAACACAACTCTTTTTAATGGGTAGTGTACCCGAGTTAGATTAGTTTCCATGGTTAAGTAGAGTGTGTCGAATCACTAAGAGCGAGAACTAATGTTTTATTTTATCAATATTTATGGTTAACTAAACTAAGTTAATTTAAACTATGTTAATTCTATTCTATGTTAAACCTATGTTAATCTTAATTCTAACAGATAATGGGGGAGGGGGGGTTTCAGCCTGAGAGACTGGCACAGGTTTATGGTAACTTAAATCAATTTAAAACATAATAACATACGCAAGCAGACAGACAAAAGATAGAAGAGTGGTCTAGCCAAATATAAGAAAATTATATTAACCATAAGAATCTATGTTAAATGTTTGGTTTGTTTATTTAGTGCAAATGAATTCATAATCTCGTAGTGGCATATATTTGTAGGATTGGGCGGGACTACTTCCTAAAACTAGACGAAAGCGTATAATTCTGTCAGAAATTTAAACGCATCAGCATAAGCATCCTATTTGCGTATAGAATCTATCTGTAGGGGTTACAGCAATGGTGATCTTGTTAAAACCAAACTCATAGAGACTTTAACCCCCCTTACTGCTTAATGGTAAATGTTTATGATACAAATAGTCCACTAGCCAAACTTTACCAATTAATTAAGAACACACACTTATGATCTCAAGGGTCACCTGCCGCTACCAACTAAGCTCACTAATCTCAAGGCAAAGACCAGTCATTATTTGTGATCCTATGGTCTAAGATATATAAAATCACTATATGGAAGCCATCTACGGCATCTAGCTAACTTGGGTGGTATCACTAGGATCCAGTTGAATGAAAGTCACATACAAAAGCACTTAACAATTGTATGAATCGACTAAATAAAACAAGAAAATTCAATGATAAATTAAGCATTCAAGATAAAACTGAAACCAAACATCAAATCCTTCATAATAATGTCTAATACCTAAATGGTATTAGCCCTCAAACGTTCATAAACAATACAAGACTAACAATTCACCAAGTAGAACTAACTGAGTTTAAATGATGATACAAAAAATCAAACGATAATAAGAGTAATAGGAGATTAACAAAGGTGTTGCCTATGAGATTAATAGATTTGCTTGACCTTTTTCTGCTCTTCTTGTATTTTGAAAAATCAAACTTTTGTGGTTGAGGTATCGAAAAATGATCAAGCCACACTAAAAAACCCGTTTTTATGTTTCTATTTATACGGTCAGGAATTATTTGTGGAGCGGCTATCGGAGAGAGATGGATTTTTTGCTATCGGTGGGCTTTCTATAGTAGGGACCATGTTTGATTTCTTCCAGAATATTTTTAATTTAAATTGAATATTACGTATACAAGTCACCTAATATGCGATATTGGACTTTATATCATTGTGGTTTCTTATGAAGTGCAGCACATATATCGTCGAATCATCCTTATGGGAATACGGCGTAATAGGATGTCAGAGGCCAGTTTACTTCATATTTCTTCGTTTAAGCTCCAGAATGCGTGCCTTTTAGCTAATCTTCACCAAGTACTCCATAATTACTCCAATTCTCAAATACAAACGCTTAAGTAACAATTCTTGCAATAATTATACAAAATAGGGTTATTTACTATGGGATAAATTATGCTGATAAAAGTGACGTATTTGGATGTCAACATTGCAGTATGCATAAGTTCATTATCTGCCCTTTAACAGGGAAAAAGCATACCGAAACAGCTCTTACATGCATAAGAGAATCATTCAATACCTAAAGAACCATTAACAGTATTATTGATGGTAATTCAAAAGGATTCCTGTATTGGCACTAATAACTTTGTAGTACGTTGATCACAATCTGGTTGCCAAGATACCAAAAGAAGTACATCCAAGAAGAATGTAGCTGCTTATGGTAATAATTCGTGAGTTGGTCATCCAAAGAAACAGAAAGAGCACCGAGCCATTAAATATCATATAGAAGCTGAATACATTGCCTTGTTAGGATGTTGTGCTCAAATACTTTGGATGAGATCATAATTAACTGACTATGGCCTTGGGTTCAACAAGATACCTCTATACTGCGATAACAAAAGTGACATTGCTTTATTTTGTAGACAACGTAACCAAATTTCCCTATCCAAGCATAATAGACATCAGGTTACCACTCATCAAAAGAGCAAGTGAAAATGGGGTTGGTTGAGTTGTTACTTCGTCAAAACAGAATATCAGCTGGCAGATATCTTTACCAAGGCAATGGGACGAGAACGACTTGACTTTCTTATCAACAAGCTTGGAGTGAGAAGTATGTCTCCTGAAATGCTAAAAAATCAGGCAACGAAGAGGACGAGTAATGGTGGTAACTCGTATATATCCAATGTAATTATATTTAAATAAGAAAACGAAAATATAAAATCTTAAAAAGATTTTTCATTTTATATAAATTTTTCAAAAGAGAAAATAGAAAATTAGAAAAATCAAAAAATACAAAAATATATTATCTCTGACATGTCTTCTGAAAATCAATAACATTTATGACCTTAGAATGTCATTTAATAATGATATGAGTCTGTAAATGAAGTTCGAGCAGAAGTTATAAAAGTTTTCAAAACATGTCAATGGCTTGCTATTATTTCAGATAGCAACCCGGTCTTCAATTTAAAGGCAAGTATTTCGTCAAAAAGAAAACTTGACCTCACAATGGAAAATTATTTTTTCTCTAGTATGAATTGCTTAATATTCATACAAAGGCTTGTGTTTACTTTGCAACACAACGCGTGCTTCATATATACAATAAATGTACGTGTCAGTGCATTTATTTGTCAAAATAAGAGAAATCTTTTTTTTAAGGTGTTGATTCAAAAATGACTTTAATCATCTTAAAGTTTCATCAGAAAATGATTTTTAAAGGCATTTGACCACTCAAACAATGTCTACAGCTCTTTGAATAGAAAACAAGACATTATTTGAGGGGAAGAAAATGTCAAATAATTTTCTTCAAAAATCATCATGTGATAAAAGGAAAAAGGTTTTAAAACAATAACGGATTAATATTTAAAGGGGTGTTAATTAAATTTAACTCATTTGAGCTTTATATGTTATGTGTTTAATCCTTAGGGACTTGATTGCAAAGTGTAAGACTTAGTTTAGTTTAATAAAACATTTAGGGAATATTTGTGCAAAAAAAATGAAACTTCATTTTGCCTTAAGAAAGTTATTTAAAGAAAACGCAAGGGTTATAATACTTCAGGGGGCATTTTTGCCAAAACCACAAAGATTTCAAACAAAAACACCCCCCACCCTCGTCATTTTTCCCTCTCACACAAACAAATACTTTTATTTTTTTTTCTCCATTGATAAACTCGGCCAAATTTCAAGAACACATTAAAAAACATGTTTAATCCACAAGGTTAGTATTACAACATGTTTATCTCATCCCCTATACCACTCTTCATCAAAGAATTGGACTAAAAACATCTTATTGGAACCAAAAACCATAAAATTCAAATTAGGGTTCTTCAAAATTAAAAGTTATGTTTTTGTCTAATTGATTGGGGGGTTTTGATATTTAAGGGGTAAAGAACACTCATTTGTAGCAATTTTACACGGGGTTAACTTATGAATGTGTTATCCTTGATTCTTGGTTTGAAAAATTAGGATAAATGGCAAGAACATGTAAATTAATGTTGAGTTTATGTTTACATGTGATAGAATTCATTCTTGTAAGTATTAGAGTGTGAAAATCCAAGATAAAACATCAACAACTTGATAAATTGATTGTTCGAGTCATTTGACTAGTTTCATAGCAAAAGTTACCCTTTTCGTGGCAAAATGTTAAGATTAAATGATTCATATGTTGTTACTAAGGATCATGTCTAGATTGGGATAGAAGTTTATTAAGAAGTTTGAGTTTGCATGAATTTTTTTTCCTAGGCGAATTATACACCCATTTAGACGTGGTGAATTATACACTCAGTTTCATTGGGCGGATAATACTCTCATTTAAACTTGGGCGAATTATACACTCAACTTAACTGGGCGAATAATACATTTTTCACTAGGCGAACTATACGTGATTTTCACTAGGCGATTTATGCAGTTTCACTAGGCGAACTATACACAAACAATATAACTAGGCGATTTATGCATGAGCTTAACACTAGGCAATTTATACATGCTTTTATCACTAGGCGAATTATATCTTTAATTTTTCACTTTGTGATTTATTTAGGGTAATTTTTTCCTTAGTATTCTGATAACATTAAATATTTTATACTTTTTGGTGGCAAAATACCCCCCTATATTACCTGCAAATGTTTCACTAACACTTGAAACGATATATTTTCTATCATTTTATAGTTTTCAAGTAAAATGCAGGAGAGTGACAAGAAACAAGGGAAAAATGACTCAAAGTGTAAACATTTGAAGAATGTTATGGTGCAACACCAAATATGGATACGTCGTAACATATATTAAGCTAGTACTAAGATCAAGGAAAACTTTAAGGCGTAACACCATATCTAGTTACACCGTAACTATGTATTTGGAAGGAAATCTTGCCCAAGATAGAGTTACGGCGTAACAC
>BQNB010147199.1:0-16470 GCA_026074375.1 Tanacetum coccineum
GTCGAAAGTGGTGATACAGGGGGGTCTTTATAGATCATAACTGATTAGTCTTTCACGAATGCATAAAATTCTCGTTCCCATTCCCCTAAACCATGGACTTGAATAGTCAGAGATTTCAACACAAAGAAAACAAAGACTAGAGGGTAGGCTACGGCGAAATGGTGCAACCAAACATATAGGGTTTAAACAGGATTGGCTTGACAAGGTGATCTAGGGGTAGTTTGCACTTGTAGTGAGCGCAACTAGGGTTTTACACGGGGAGGTCGACAAGTCAGTGTGACAAGCCGATAAACACACATACATATAGGATTTTTAGGTGATTTACTAAAATGTTTCCTTTTTGAAAAGTCTATTCCAACTAACCAATTAGGTCTTAACAAGATGTGCAGGTCAAGTTCTAAAGTCTACAATACTACCGGCACTTTCATGTATTTGGTGGATTTTATGTATAATAGATGAAAACGAAATATTAGGCTTAATCTCACCAAATTAATTACAGGATAATAATGTGCTTGGCAAAGATTTATTCTAGTTTAGTAAGAAAAACATGTCAAAAATTTAAAATTGACACCATTTTTCAAAGAAAACTAGGAAATCGAAGGCAAATATAGGTCAAGTGGTAATTCTACTCCCATCCCCCCACTTGGTTTGTACAATGTCCCTATTGTACAATTAAGGAAATGAAATAATGAAATAAGAGTAGAATTATAACAAAAGACTCCCCTAAGTGTTGCTCTCTTCTCCGAGTGATAATTGCAAGAGTTGACTTCTTGCAAAGTGTCTATAGAACAAACTCGTTTCCCTTGAAATTACTAGACAACAAAGAGCATTAAATGTTCATGGATAAATATACACTACAATCTAACTCACTTTTGTAGGAATAACGGTTGCATTTAGCATATGCAACAACCCTTTTAAACCACTCGGTGGCCCAAGTGGACGAGTGAAGTCTCGTGAGAGCTTCCAAAGAACATGCCCATAAAGTTCATTTATTTGTACAAGGTTTATCAAAAGTTTTGAACTTATTTTTAAAGGTTTCAAAAGAAGGTTACGGCATAACCTCGGTGGTTACGTCGTAATTGATAAGGTTACGGCATAACTAAAGTTGTTACGCTATAACTGCTGCTACAGCAGCTAAGTTTACCACACAAATACGGGTCGAGTCACTCTCGATTTCAGCCTCCTAGCTGCTAGAACCTGCAAAATAAAGTGAGAAACATGCAAACCAACTAATATTCAGAAAAGAAACATAAAAAGATAGGCATGGGGTGCCTCCCACGTAGCGCTTGTTTCTGTTTGAGTCACGAGCTTGACTCCATTCTTATTTGCCAAGTAATAGGGTGTTCCTCCCCTCACTTGAAATCAAGTGCGAGAGAGAGTAGCAGTGAACATCATTATGGTGTAAATTAGCTACTGGATAGGGAAATGATAAATTAGACATATACCGCTGATGGGATTTCATTTCCCTCTTTGTCATACTGGTTTCATGGGATGATTAGCTCACTTGGTCTAGTAATTTTTGAATGATGGTCTCACAATCATATGTCTTTATATCAAAGAGTTCTTTTACATTGTTAACAGGGTCACCATTTACCTTTTTGGCAACCCTAATAATATAAGAAAATTCCTCCCTGAATTCATTTAATTGCTTGTTCAAAATAGGATTAGTAGCCGATGCTACATGGGCGGTATGATGTGAACTGTCTGAGGGGTCAAAAGTTGCATCACGCCATCATGTAGAGGAATATCACAATCATGTTACTCTTCCGTTATAATTTTCTCCTTATCATGGACAGGTCCTAGTGGCGTGTGTATGGTAGGTGTGATAAATTGCCTAAGCCTTTCTACATCCTTGACTGTAATGTCCAAACCGACATCCATGTCCTTTTCATCCTCCTAAGCCTTCATATTATGAATTTCCTCAGAATTTCCAATCACGCAAATCATTTCACGAGTTCTATAAGGGCTGCCCATTTATCCCTTCAAATGTCCTAGAAACGGCGTAGGTGGTACATAAGTTTGAACAACTAGTAACTCATGAGGAACCAACTCTTTTATGTTTTCCTTACCCTTTGTTGTTCTTGTCTTGTCTTTTTCACTTGTATTAGTGAGGACTGTCTGGGTTAATTGATAAGCTTTTTCCTGAAGGTTATTTGTTGTAGTTTTAAGTGCCCTTACGTTTGAGTCCATATTTTCAATGAATTTCTTAATCTATTCATCCTCCGCAACCTGTTTTTTGATTGATTCTTCACAAAACTTAATGATGGTATCCTATAAGGATCTCATATACTTGCTCTGCTCAACTTCCTTGTCCTTTTTGAGAGGACACTCTTTGGTTAGATGCGCCTCTTTAGAACTTGCTTGAATGGCATCAATGTTATCTGATCTATCGTTGATTCTTTCCCTAGTAGTTGTTTCATCATAACAATCATGTGAATGTTCTGCCATGATTTGTATTGATTTAAGGGTTTGAGTTGGTGTCATCAGAGGAATGAACTCTCTAGAGTCGAGCATTCCGCGGGTAGAGATGTCTAATCCAGTGTAGAAGATTTGAACCTTCTAATGATTGTTTAGATCGTGTTGCGGACATTTAAACAATAGATCATTGTACCTTTCCCAAACATGATACAATGTATCGTCCATCTCTTGTTTGAAATTGCGGATTATTTCTAATTTCATGTCAGTTTTAAAAGGTGGACAATATTGCCTAATGAATGCTTTCTCAAGGAGATCCCATGTAGTTACTAACCTTGCTGAAAGTCTGTTTATCCATCTCAAGGCGAGCCCCTTGAGTGTAATAGGGAACACTCTAAGCATGGCATTGTGAGTGACGCCGGGGAAGTGTAAAAGATATGTGATCTCTAATACCCTCCGCACATGTTGGTGTGCATCCTCATCATCGGTACCTCTAAAGAGTTTGCGTCTTAATTCCCTTATAAAGTTGCTATTGATATCGAACTCAACGTCATTTTTGATCTTGGGTTTCACCACGCCCAGTCTAATGTCGTCTTGGACCCAAGCTAGGTATTGCTCCAAGGTGAGCGTGTTGATATCAACGTCATCTTCCATGTTTGGAAATTAACAATAAAAACTAGCAAAACATACTTACAAAAGAATTCAGAAAATAAAATATATATACAAAAATTCAAATTATAACTAATTTTAGCTCCCCGGCAGTGGCGCCAAAAACTTGATGCGTAATTTGTTTTTAATAATATTTTACCAAGTTTTAAATTTATAAAATTCGTTTACCGATACACACACTAACGGGCAGAGAACCCGGTCGTATATAGTGCAGATTTTTGGTAAATCCGAGGTCGTCCCAAGAGCTAAGGTTAAATAGTTTAATTTGATTATTGTCACGATTTGAAAATGGTTTTAGGTTTGATTTTAAGAACTATAAAAAGTAAATGCAATAAAGTAAATAGATAGAAGAATTCAAGAAGAAAGGCGTGCTAACCTAACCATTTCACTACCAATGATATGATTACATTTTCCTGTGCAGTGTTCAATTCTAAGTTCTATTAGTGGTTTTAATATCGACAAACCCGAATTTTCATTTGAGGTTTGTCCTATACTTACTATGCGATCCCACATTCCCCTACGATCACATGAGCAGGGCATCTAAGCTTGGAGTGGTTAAATTCTAACTACCTTTAAGACGAATCTATAATCTAAACCAATTATTAACCCTTTATGAAAGAGTTCCCATACTTTTTAAGTATTTAATGTGACAAAGGCGGTAATCTGGTTAATTCCTACACTAGGGATAGATGTCAAGCTACCCTAGTACCCCACTAATCCCAAGTTCAACATGGTAAGTCTAATATCAGGACTAACAAGATCTAAGCCACCCTCTATACTACCAAAACACGAGGATCAATAAAAGGCTATAAGGATATCTAACAGAACCATAATTGAATAGGAAATCATAATCATAATAATAGTAGATACATGGTTAGGCCAGCACTAAGAGTGCTTAGCCACTCATGGTAACATCAATGCAAGAATTAATAAATAAAAACATGGATTGAATCATCATAATTCTTACAGAGGATGAAATAAACGATTAAATACAATAATTGTGTAAAGTGACTTCTCCCTTGGACCTTATAATGAAATGCTTCGAACCTTGGGGGTTTGGTTCACCCCTTAGAACTGTGTGTAGAGTGGTGGAAGTGAGTGATACTGAATGAGCCAGAGGAGGGCTTTATTTATAGGCTTCGAATTGTTTATGGCGTAACCCTTGTGAGATGCTGCGCCGTAAGCTTCAAATCTTCTAGGCATAAAATGATGTTACGGCGTAACCTTGTCGCCTATGTTACGCCGTAATGCTGACTCAGATAAATCATCTCTTGTAAATTTGAATGTTGCGGCGTAAAGTAGGAGAGGCTTTACGCCGTAAAGGGTGTGATGACTCATTTCTTCGTTGGAGTATGTTACGGCGTAATCCTTCAGGGATGTTACGCCATAAACTGCCTTGGACTCTCCACTTTAATGCATTCCATGTCCAAATCCCTTGTCTTTTGCTAAAATGCTCACTTGGTCCCTGAAAACTAATAACAAACAATTAAGTAACATTTTTAGGCATTTATAACATGTTTATAAGCATTTTCAAAGGGATTTTGATATTAAAATGTATTAACTATTTGATGTTATCACTCCGCAAATTCAAGGAATGTGATCAGGGTAATGGTAGGATTGATGGTCAAGGTGGCCAAGTAGGTGGTCAGGGTAGTGAGGTGAATGATGGTGTTAACAGAGTCCCGAAAAAAAAAAAAATTTCTCCACAATCATTGCCACAGTAGTTGCAGAATTTACTTCCACTATTGTAGCCCAAGATAAGTGGACCAGGTAGAGGTCAGGGAATTGGTAAGGATTCCAAACGATGATGCTGTCAATGACAACATCCGAGGTGATGTTAATAGGGGTTGTACCTATAAGGAGTTCTTAGCTTGTAACCTAAAAGAGTATGATGGTAAGGGAGGTGCTATAGTGTATACTCGTTGGATTGCAAGATGGAGTTAGTTCAGGATATGAGTGTATGTAAGGATAATCAAAAGGTAAAGTACACTGCTGGTTTATTTATTGGTAAGGCTCTCCTATAGTGGAACTCTCAAATCCACACATGAGGTCAAGAAGCCGATGTAGGTATGTCTTGGGAAGACTTTAAGACTTTGACTAGAGAGGAATTTTGCCCTAGTAATAAGATACAAAAGTTAGAAACTGAGTTGTGGAATCACACCATGGTCGGGGCTGGCCATGTTACGTATATTGATAGGTTTCATGAGTTGGCTAGGTTAGTTCCTCACTTAGTAACCCCGGAAGGTAAGAGGATTGAAAGGTATGTGTATGGCCTTGCTCCATAAATTCAAGGAATGGTGGCAGCAACGGAGCCAAAGACTATCTAAAAGGCCGTGCAGATAGCTGGCACATTGACTGATAAAGCCCTTAGGAATGGATCCATCAAAAACACACCTGAGAAGAGAGGAAATGTGAGAGATGACAACAAAAGGACTAGGACTGGAAATGTTTTTGCTACAACCGCAAACCCTGTTAGGAGAGAGTACACGGGTACAACACCCAAGTGTACCACCTGCAACTATCACCATTCACCTGAGACACCTTGTCGCTCTTGTTTCAACTGTAACCGCTAATGTCATTTTGCTAAGGATTATAGAGTGGCGCCTAGGAATGTGAACCCAGTCAATGCTAGGAACCCAGTTGCTAGGACTTGTTACGAGTGTGGTAGTACTGATCATATCAAGTCAGCTTGTCCTAGGTTGAATCAGGCCCAGAGGCCTGGGGTAAACCATCAGATGCAAGTCATGGCTGTTAATGGGGGTCAGGGGCGTGGGAACCAAGGAAATCGAGCAAGAAGTAGGGCATTCATGTTGGGAGCAGAGGAGGCTCACCAGGACCCGAACATCATGACGAGTACATTTACTCTAAACGATCATTATGCCACTACCTTATTTAACTCTAGTGTCAACTATAGCTTTGTTTCCACTACCTTCATACCTCTGTTAGGCATAGAGCCCAGTGATTTAGGTTTCAGGTATGAGATTAAGATAGCTAGCGGGCAACTAGTAGAGATAGATAAGGTCATTAAGGGTTGCAAACTAGAAATAGAAGGTCATATGTTTGACATTAACTTGATACCCTTTGGAAGTGGGAGTTTTAATGTAATCATAGGAATGGATTGGTTGTCTGACCATAAGGCTGAGATAATTTGTCATGAGAAAGTAGTGAGGATACCACTACTAGATGGCAAGGTACTTAGAGTATTAGGAGAGAAACCGAAAGAAAAGATAAGGCAGTTATTAAGTGCTAAGGCTAAAGAAAAGAAGCCAGTGATCGTAGTAGTAAAAGACTTTCCCGAGGTATTCCCAGATGATCTATTTGGATTGTCGCCTATTCGGGAAATCAAGTTTCGGATTGAGTTAGTCCCTGGAGCGATGCCAGTTGCAAAGTCTCCCTATCGTTTGGCACCCTCGGAATTGGAGGAGTTCTCAGATCAACTCAAGGAACTCCAAGACAAAGGTTTCATTCGACCAAGCTCATCGCCTTAGGGAGCATCGGTGTTGTTCGTTAAGAAAAAGGACGGATCCTTTAGGATGTGTATTGATTATAGAGAATTCAATAAGTTGACTATTAAGAACCGTTATCCACTCCCTAGGATTGACGACCTGTTTGACCAACTTCAAGGATCACAGTACTTCTCTAAGATAGACCTTAGGTCCAGATACCATCAGCTGAGAGTGCACAAGGATGACATTCCAAAGACTGCGTTTAGAACTTATTATGGACATTTCGAATTCACAGTAATGCCCTTTGGTCTAACTAACACACCAGTGGTATTTATGAACCTAATGAACTGAGTATGTAGGCCTTATCTAGACAAGTTTATGATAGTGTTCATAGATAATATTTTAATCTAATCTAAAACCCGAGAAAAGCATGAAATGTACCTAGGATTAGTCTTTGAATTGCTCAAGAAAGAGAAACTGTATGCTGAGTTTTCTAAGTGTGAATTCTGGTTGCGAGAAGTACAGTTTCTAGGACATGTGATTAATAGAGATGGTATTCATGTAGACCCTAGTAAGATTGAAGCTGTTAAGAGTTAGAAAGCCCATAGAACTCCGTCTGAGGTTCGTTCATTCTTAGGATTGGCAGGGTATTACCGTAGATTCATTGAGTACTTTTCTAAGATAGCTAAGTTGCTTACCGTCTTGACTCAGAATAGTAAGACCTTTGACTGGGGTAAGGAGTAGAAGGATGCATTTCAAACTTTGAAGGATAAGTTATGTAATGCACCTGTTCTAGCTCTCCCCAATGGTCTAAAAGACTTTGTGGTGTATTGTGATGCATCAGGCCCAGGATTAGGATGTATGTTAATGTAAAGAGGTAAGGTGATAGCCTATGAATCTAGGCAGTTGAAAATTCATGAAAAGAATTACACCACCCATGATTTAGAATTGGGTGCGGTTGTGTTTGCCCTTAAGATTTAAAGACATTATTTATATGGGACAGAGAGCGTCATATATACCGATCATAAGAGTCTCCAACATATCTTCAGTCAAAAGGAATTGAACATGCGACAGCGTCGCTGGATAGAGCTTATTTTTCAGTGATTAGAGGGACTATGAAATTCAAATCCACCCAGGTCAGGGCAAAAATATAAGTTGAATGCACTGAGTAGGAAGGAAAGAGTGAAACCTAAGAGAGTTAGAGCTATGAATATGACCCTTCAGTCGAGTATCAAGGATAGGATACTAGCGGCTCAGAAGGAGGCGTCTGATGAGTCTGCGGGATTGCAGAATAATTTAGATGAGATGATTGAACTTGGAAATGATGGAGCTTTGTATTACCTAGATCGAAATGGGTTCCTTTGAAGGGTGATGTGAGAACCTTAATATGGACGAAGCCCATAAGTCGACGTACTTTGTACACCCAGGAGCTGATAAGATGTATTATGACCTTAGAGATAGGTATTGGTGGCTGGGTATGAAGAAGGACATAGCTGTGTATGTGAGTAAGTGTTTGACTTGTTTGAAGGTTAAGGCTGAACATCAGAGGCTGTCTGGCTTGCTGCAGCAACCTGAGATCCCCGAATGGAAATAGGAAGGGATAACAATGGATTTTATGACTAAGTTTCTTAGGACTAGTAGTGGGCATGACATAATCTTGGTCATTGTAGACCGATTGACCAAGTCTGCTCATTTTCTACCTATGCATAAGGATTATAAGATGGAGAGGTTAGCTAGGCTATACTTGAATGAGATTGTTGTTAGGCATGGTGTGCCGATCTTGATCATATCTGATCATGATAGTCGGTTTACGTCGAGGTTTTGGCAGTCAATGCAAAAGGTATTAGGAACCCGTTTAGACATGAGTACGGCTTACCACCCACAGAACCGCTGGTCAGAGAGAGCATACTATTCAAACTATTGGAAGACCTCTAAGAAGGCATCGTCCTAACTCAAAGGAAGCTAGGCTGTTCATCTACCATTAGTTTTATTAAGTTTTCGTATAACAATAGTTATCATTCTAGTATGAGATGCACGTAATTTGAGGCTTTGTATGGTAGGAAGTGTCGTTCGCTAATTATGTGGGCTGAGATTAGAGAGGGTCAGTTGATAGGACCTGAGTTAGTGCAAGAGAGTCCAATGAAAAGCTCGCAGATTAAAGGATAGAGTAAAGACTATCGCGTGTATCGTCAGAAAAAGTATGTTGATAAGAGGAGGAAACCTCATAAGTTTATGTAGGATGATCAAATTCTTGCTTAAAGTGTCACTAAGAAAGGTGTGGTACTGCTTTCTGGGAAGAAGGGCCAAAAATAGCACCTAGATTTTGATTGAGCGACATTTGAAGATTATTGCAAAAAGTTAGTCCCAGAAGCCTTATGTAATTTGCTTGAGGAGTTGAATAGTGTTAATGAACACGTTCAACGTGTCAAACCTCAAAGAAGTTTTGCAGAAACAACACAGCAAGTGCCCTTTGGATAAATCCTAGTTGATGATAAAGTTAATTTTTGTGAAAAGACCTGTGGAAATCTTGGAAAAAAGAGATTAAGAGTTAAAAAAGTGGAGTAAATTACCATCGTCAAGGTTCGGAGACATCGAAACGTGACCTAATTTCACATGGAACTAAAGATCAGATGAAGCTTAAGTTCCACAATTGTTTAGTGCTGATGAGTAGTTGAATTTCGAGGACGAAATTCTTTTAAGGGGGTAGAATGTGACCCTTGTCCTATTTGTGTTTCGAATATTCTAATTGAGTCCTTTGACTATTTGAAGGTTGTCAGTTTATTCAGAATTTATACCGTGTTGACGGTAGTGAACTAGGGGTGTAAATGATTCGAGTCGAGTCGAGTTTTGGCCTAAACGAACTAGGCTCGTTTATTAACTACTCGGCTCGAGCTCGACTCGAGCTCGAATAAAGTTTTATAAATTGGCTCGAGCTCGAGCTCGAATATTTTTTTGTTGTTCAGAGTCTCTGAGCTCGAGTGCTCGTTTAAGATATTTTACCTTTTTGTACACTTTCAATAAATTAACTTTTAGGCTTAAGATGCTCGTATAAAAGATCGAGCTTGATAGGCTCGCTTATTAACTCAAGCTCGAGCTCGAAAGCTCATTTACAATTATAAAAATTGTTTTAATGCTCAAACTAAAGTTAATATATAACTTATAATATAACTTATAAGCTCGATAAGTATTATTTAAAAAGACAACATTAATGTTTAATAACATCTAAAGCTTAACTAAGTTTTAAAATAGGTTGGTGCTTTGCTTATATAGAGCTTTTTCTCTTGGAAGTTTTCCTTTTCAAGCGATTTGGGATAAGTCTACTAACCATGTCCCTCTTATATTTCAATTTCTCTTGTTCTTTTGATATTTCAAACTCTATTCTTATTTTTTTTGTCTAAGTATTTCTAGTTAGCAAAGAAAATATGATTAAACTTTTAAATATTTTGTATTTTAAAACAAAAATGAGATTGTTTGCTGCAACAGTAATATCAAATTAAATTTAATTTATATTTAAACCATGTATCATGGAGTATTGTTTGTTTATACACTCTATTAAAAGAAGAGATGAGATCTTTTCACTGATTTCACACACATACTATAAAAATAAACAAACAAGCAAACACCCCTTAGCCATTAATCAGTATTTATAGCAATATTCTCAAACCATGTGTTTGTTAGAGAGCTTCATTTTTAGGTGTTGCATCTTTCTTCAATTGCTTCCGTCACACGCAAGGCTACATAAAATCAAATGAAACTAAAAAGTTATGATTACATGAATTGAAAAGCCTAGTATAATAACATGGACTTAAAGTTGATAAAAAATGGAGTAAAGATTAAGAACCTAATGAATAAGCAATTAGAGATTAAAAAAAATTTCAAATTTAAACTTTTTTGAGCAACGTTGTTAAACATCATTGTTAATCGTTTTAGTACTAATGTAACGTTCTAATGTGTTAAGTGTATATGATTTTTGTAAGCTTACAAAAATTTTGTTAACTAAACCTACACTAACAATGTCAAGTCATTCTTCATATACATACCTCCACAATAGCGTCTATTTTCGAAAACATTACATAAGACATCAAAATTAAGCAACACTATATATCGCTTGAGATGTGTTATGATCATCTTATAAAAATACACCATTGGGTGATTTATACTTTACTATACGAGTAAGAGAGCGTCATATATACCGATCATAAGAGTCTCCAACATATCTTCAGTCAAAAGGAATTGAACATGCGAAAACATCGCTGGATGGAGCTTTTTAGTGATTATGACTGTGAAATTCGCTACCACCCTGGTAAGGCAAACGTAGTAGCTGATGCACTAAGTAGGAAGGAAATAGTGAAACCTAAGAGAGTTATAGCTATGAATATGATCCTTCAGTCGAGTATCAAGGATAGGATACTAGTGGCTCAGAAGGAGGCTTCGGATGAGTTTGCGGGATTGCAGAAAGGTTTAGATGAGATGATTGAACTTAAGAATAATGGAGCTTTGTATTACTTGGATCCTATATGGGTTCCTTTGAAGGGTGATGTGAGAACCCTGATTATGGACGAAGCTCACAAGTCAAAGTACTATGTACACCCAGGAGCTGATAAGATGTATTATGACCTTAGAGATAGTATTGGTG
This sequence comes from Tanacetum coccineum, assembly GCA_026074375.1. NCBI lineage: Eukaryota > Viridiplantae > Streptophyta > Magnoliopsida > Asterales > Asteraceae > Tanacetum > Tanacetum coccineum. The sequence continues at coordinate 11,167 of BQNB010147199.1, forward strand.
GCCAGGTATGAAGAAGGACATAGCTGTGTATGTGAGTAAGTGTTTGACTTGTTTGAAGGTTAAAGCTAAACATCAGAGGCCGCCTGGCTTGCTGCAACAACCTGAGATCCATGAATGGAAATGGGAAGGGATAGCAATAAATTTTGTGACTAAGTTGCCTAGGACTAGTAGTGGGCATGACACAATCTGGGTCATTGTAGACCGATTGACTAAATCTGCTCATTTTCTACCTATGCGTGAGGATTATAAGATGGAGAGGTTAGTTGGGCTATACTTGAATGAGATTGTTGCTAGACATGGTGTGCCGATCTCGATCATATCTGATCGTAATAGTCGGTTCACGTCGAGGTTTTATCAGTCAATGCAAGAGGCATTAGGATCCCGTTTAGACATGAGTACGACTTACCACCCTCAAACTGATGGTCAGAGTGAGCGTACTATTCAGACTTTGGAAGACATGCTGAGAGCATGCGTCCTTGACTTCGAGGGAAGCCGGGATGTTCATCTTCCATTAGTTGAGTTTTTGTATAACAATAGTTATCATTCTAATGTGAGATCACGCCGTTTGAGGCTTTCTATGGTAGGAAGTGTCGTTCCCCGATTATGTGGGCTGAGATTGGAGAGGGTCAGTTGATAGGACCTGAGTTAGTGCAAGAGACCACTGAGAAGATCTTGCATATTAAGGATAGACTTAAGGCTACGCGTGATCGTCAGAAAAGTTATGCAGATAAAAGGAGGAAGACTCTAGATTTTAGTGTAGGTGACTATGTTTTGCTCAAAGTGTCGCCTTGGAAAGGTGTGATACGCTTTGGAAAGAAGGGGAAATTAGAACCTAGATTTGTTAGACCTTTTGAGATTATTGAAAAGGTAGGCCAAGTGGCCTATCGGTTAGATTTTCCTAAGGAGTTGAATGGTGTTCAGGACACGTTTCACGTGTCGAACCTTAAGAAGTGTTTGGCTGATCCAACACTGCAAGTGCCCTTGGATGAAATCTGAGTTGATGATAAGTTAAATTTTATGGAAGAGCCTGTGGAACTCTTGGAAAGAGAGATTAAGAAATTGAAGCGGAGTGTAATTGCCATCATCAAGGTTCGGTGGAATTCGAAACGTGGGCCTGAATTCACGTGGAACGTGAAGATCATATGAAGATTAAGTATCCACATTTGTTTAGTGCTGATGAGTAGTTGAATTTTGGGGACGAAATTCTTTTAAGGGGGGTGGAATGTGACCCTTGTCCTATTTGTGTTTCGAATATTCTAATTTAGTCCTTTGACTATTTAACGATTGTCAGTCTATTCAGAATTTGTACCGAATTGATGGTAGTAAAATTATGAATTGTAGAATGTTTCATGGTTTATTGTGTATAATAATCCTTTTTAGAGGATATTATTATGTTATGGATGTTTCGGGTGGTTGACTTGTGAATTCTTGAAAAATGCCAAAAATGAGTCCCGACACGTCCGTTAATGTCCAAATAAGTTTTTGGGAGGTTTAAAATGGAAATATGTCAAGTAAATACTCTAAGTTATTGGAAAAGTATTTTTAAGATGAATAAAAATGTTAATTAACTTTGAGGAAAATTTTACGATCAAGTTTTATGAGTTTTTAAGTGATTCTGACACGAAAAGAAAGACCCGAACCCCTCTTGGATTCCAAAATCAGATGAGTAAGAGCCTAGGAGACAAGATGGCTATTTTCTAGCAAAGATGTCTAAACATGCTTAGTACTAATATTCCTTCCACCAACATTCTCATTCATTCATTTCATTTCAAAAAAAAACACACACACACACTAGTGTGTGTTCGTCCGAACTCCACAACACACAAACAGATAAATCTTTCAACTTTGATCAAGAACGTGGTGATTTAGAGTATTTTCGGGTTGATTCTAGTGTTCGGTTATTCATTAAAACAACGTTTGGGTTGTTCGGTTCGCGTAAAAATTTATTTTGAAGATCATTTTTGTAAGTTTTTCAAATTTAAATTTAACTTGTCCTTTTGTATAGTTAATGGTGCATAGATGTTAGTTGTACGGCATGATCGTTTAAATCGAAAGCGAAAAGATTAAAAAGGGTTGCTTAGGGTGCGTTTGGGGTTCGAATAAAATGAAACAAGGATAAGGGTTTGTTAGATTTGATATTGTGGTCGTGATGGTTGAAAAACATATATTTGCTATGTAGCTTATTTGGTATATGGCTTATTTTGGCTTATCTATAGGTTCGAATAGGTTTATTTTTGGCTTATAAGCTCATGAAAATTTTGAGGGTTTCAAGGAAAGTGTTTTTAGTTATTTCTCTAGTATGTCGTATTTTTGTGAATTATTATTATAGCTTATGGTGGTAACCAAATACGATACGTAGCTTATTAGCTTATTTTTAAGCTTGATATATATACTTTTGGAGTGGTATGTGCATAAATACACATACCTTTTGCCTAACAAAACAAGAAAAAAAGACCAATAATGACCAAAAATAGATAAAAATGCATTATATATATGTATTTTGTGATTTGTGTCTTGCAGGTACGGATATTAAATAAAAGGACAAAAATGAAGCAAAACAGACAAAACCGAGCACGGGAAAGGAAAGAGTGCAAGAAATCAAAGCCGAAGGCGTATACAATTTTTAATGGGCCAAACCATACTCCATTTAAGGGTCGGATCACCCATATAACCTTGTAATCTAAAAATATAAGCCTAACCCATTTAACCCATTTTCATAAATTCATTTACCAAGCCTAATATCCCTAAACCCATATAAATATACAAAAGCCCAACCCTGGTTAAAGCCCAAAAGTAATATAAACACTGGGTCAACGAGGTCAAAATTAATTCACTGTGCATATCTTTCATTGTTTCCCTCCACCTCATTTTCACACACGACCACGGGGTAAAACCCTTATTCACCCCACTCTCACGTCACTCAAAGTCCTTCTAGAAACACATATGGAAAGCGTATGTGACCCCTGACTTGTCAGTCCACGCCGGCAATCTGTGGATACCCTATTGGTGGATGTGACGTACACACAAATCAAGAGCTTAGATTGATGGTTTTGGAATCAAGGGCACAGATAAAGGATTAAGGACGCTCCTTCAAGCTCTATAATCATCTTCTCGTGGCTATAAATAGATGGATGAGATCACACATGTAAAAACGGCATCAGGAAAGGGTGGATTTAGTGTAATGTTTTTTTCTTTTTCAGCTTATTTAGTGCTTATTTTACTTTTCTGTCTTTTAAAATTGTATTTCCTTTTCAGTTCTGTAACTTTCTTCAAGTATAAATAAGATTAAGTTTTATTTTAAATTCGTGTTCAAATTCCTCTGATATGCAATTATGTTGTTTGTGTTTGGTTAATAAGCCTTAATAAGCTCAAATAAGCTCATTACTCTCTAAGTTGACTCTAATAAGCTAAGACTTGTTTTAAGCTTTACTTATCATGCTCATTCTCAAAAATTGATTGAATAAGCTAACGGGAAGATAAGCTAGATTTGGATGGGCTTATAGGGCTTATTCATAGCTTATTATTAAGCAATCTTGTAGATTAGCTCATTTGAGCAATTGTTTTTATCCCTGTTTGAGCTGGGATTAAGGCATGATCTCATTTCACTTTCTTGCTTAATTTCTTATTTTGCTTATCATATTGCTTATCCTGCTTAATTGTTGCTTATTATTGCTTAGTTATGCTTATATATAGATCTTATAATACTTATTATTTGATTATATTAGAAATGTTTAAAAAGAGTGTAGGTTCATTTACAGGAAACAGCCACATAATTAAGTATTTTTAACTGCTTATTTAAGTTCAGCCTGTTTTAGTACCTATTCTTCATGGATTTTAGCTTATATATCCTTAATAAGCTTAGTGCTCAATCTGTTTAAGCAAATCAAGGCGTCTTTAGATCTGTTTTTGTTTTAAAATCAAGTTTTGAAATTTTAAAGGGGTGTTTGGGTCAAGCAGCCTTAACATTAGTTAAGGCTGCTTAGGTAGTTTTTAGTTAATAAGTCACTTTGTTTAAGCTCTAATTAGGTTTAGGATTAGTTTTCTTAAGTCTAATTTAGGTAGTATTGAGTTTTAAAGTTTGCTTAATCAAAATTTTAAGGTTGCTAGTGCTTAGGATGTTCAAACAGCTCATTTTTGTTATTTCCTAAAAAATGCATTTAAGTTGTAGTTCTTTATGTCAAAATGAGTTTCTAGTGCATCAGTTACCATCTGTTTTGAGTCTTTTGTTCTTAGGAATAGCTTTTTAATCATTTGAGACCAAATCCAGTCAAGTAGTTGGTTTGTTCTTAAATGCCTCTTTATGCAGATGATTTTGTGGTTAAGTTTTAGCTTAGCTTTGGTTAAATTTAGTTTAAAGTAGCTTATTTTAGTATGTGTTTAAATTTTTTAGCATGTCAATTTGCTTTTGGGAGTCGTAATGCTTAGGCTGAGTTCTGCCTTTTTCAGTCCACTTTTCTAGCTTTTTCTCTTAATCATTTTTCTTAATTTCTTCTTATTTGTGTTCTTTAAGTGTTAGTCTTTATTTGCTTTTAGTTTTTAGCTTATGTTAAGAGCTTAAGTTTCCTAAAATTAGCTTAAACTTTGGTCAAAAGTCCTTTTTAAAACCTTTTAGTTTGTTTGTAAGTATCAATCTGTTTTACAGCTTTTTGAAGTTTTCTAGCTTAATTGGTTTGCTTATTTTTGTTCCTTAGTGCTTATTAGGTATAAGTTAAGATCTGTTTCTAGCTTATTTGTTTTTAGGTTAGCTTATTTTTGCTTTTTAAGTCTTAACAGTTTACTTAAAAGTTAAGTTTTGAAAACCAAATTGTCAACTTAATTGGTGCTTATTCTAGCTTTTTAATAATTTTTTGAAATAAGTTTCTTTATTAAAGTTTATTAGTTTACCTTTACCCATTATTTTACCTCCTTTGGGATCACTTCCAAAAGCCATAAAGCCTCCATTGAAATCTTCATAGTCTGAAAGATAACCTTTGTTGCCAGTCATATGGTTAGAGCAACCACTATCCACCACTGCATTATCCAGTAACAAGATCTCTGGATTGCCCTGCACAAAAAGTAAGAGAATTAGTATCTCTTAAGGACCCAAGCCATTACAGACTTGGAAATCCCTTTTGGGTCAACATACTCAACCTTTTTGAGCATGAATGATCCACTGTCTTTGGACACATGATCCAAGTAATTTACCTTAGGCCTCCATGTCACACCCCACCAAGGCGAAAACGTAAGGCGTAAACAAGAATGGATATCATCACAACACATGGTGTCTATATAGAGAATACTAAAATGAAAACTAAAGTAAAGCAA
>BQNB010147200.1:0-11587 GCA_026074375.1 Tanacetum coccineum
TTGACTTTGCATTCTTCACCATATAATCGAAGATACAACCAGTTCACGATTTCTTTTACTTTTCTTCTTAGCACTTTATACATTTATGATCCAATGCAAACTCGAACATTAAGTCAGTCACAACAAACCGTTGGCAACAAAATCGAGTCCTTTTTATTCTTTTTCTTCGATTGATAAAACCTTGTAGATCTTAGATCGAGAGCCACGAGGCTCAGGTTGTTTAGACCATTATCTAGGATAATATCAATGTTCATAAGTTATAAAAACAAAGCGGAATAAGAACAAAGATATTCAACAAGGCGTTCTTCATTAATAACCAAACGTTCTACATAGCCCCAATTCTAGATGATTAATTCTAGAATGGTTACTCTAACTAGTAACAGCAATCATAGATTCTTGAGACTAAAACAAATAAACCATAGGCGTCCATTAGAGGACTTGACGCCTAGACACACACACACACATATCTTTACTGTGTTTACATCTTTTCTAAGTGACTGATTCATTGTTGTATTTGGATACATGATCTATCACTCTGTTCTTTGGCATCTAGACCCAACATGCTGAAGCTTTAACAGTATTAAAACTATTCCTCTTGACAGCATTATGTGCATTCTTTGGCTTAGCAGTATTAACTGCTTTTATTCCAGACCTCATCAAAACAACTTGTGGAATCATATTTCTTCTTAGATTGGAGTGAGTCATTCTTGTAGAATAGTGATCATTTACCCTCCTTGTATTTTTCCACACTGGTTTTTCCTCCCTTTGACCATTAACATGTCTCTTGTGTTTACAGGTATACTGCAGGTGATCAAAACTTCCACAGATATAACAGGCTTTCTTGATCATCACAAAGTCACTCCCTAGTTGATGGGATTTGAGATTATTCCAATTCCTTTGATTCCCTCTAGGTTTTTGTGACCTGTACATCTCAGCATACCTAACTGTTTTCCTAACTGGTTTTTCTATTTTAGCAGCAGTAGGAATAACAGTCTTCTTCTTTACCACAACAGGAGACTCAACTTCATCCTCATCATCTGAAACCCATTCCTCAATAATTGGAGCATCATTATTCTTCCTAACTGGTTTTTCTATTTTATTAACAGACTCTACATGATTAGCAGGATAGAAAAACTTTTCTTTCCAATCTTTGTCAATCTTAAGTGGAGACTTAAAAGAGCTACTTTCAGTGTCAGTCATTTGATGTTGTTTCAAAGGGTCATCAGTGTTCTCCTTAGAATTATCTGACTCTTTATCACAACCAGTGGTAGCCCTAGGACTATACTCATTAACCTCAGGATCTTTGAATTCTTCAAGACCTGAATAAGATAAGTCTAAAGGTGTTGGTCTATTAAGAATCAAAAGATGAGGTGAGGGGACAGCATTATAACCAAAACCCTTTTTGCTCTTGTCAGTTATTTGACTTCCTAGCAATTGATCTAAGTCTTTCGCAGATTTTTTAAACTTTGCAATCTTAAACTCAAACCCTTCCTTTTCTTGTTTAACCTATTCAAGTTCATCCCTAAGTAATCCCATCTGATATTCTTTGTGACCTATACTTCTTTTAAGTAAAGCAATTTCTTCAGAGAAAAGAACTTCATGTTCTTTATATTTAATAATTTGAACTTCTAAAGTTGCTAAACCTCTTTTGTATGTAGCTGCTTTAAAACCAGTATCATCTAATTTAACAAGCAAATCATCATACTATTTCTTTAGAGCTTCATAGTTTTTGAGACAAGTTTTAGAGCAAGATTTGTCATTATTTACCTTAGAGTCTGAAAGAGCCATATGAGCCATCTCTTGTGAGTAAAGAGTTCTTCTTGTTTGATTCTTCTAAATCAAAGTTTCTCAAAACACAAGCTCTGATACCACTTGTTGATCCCACGCCTTGATCGGTTCTTTACCTAGTAAAGTGTATGTTACCTTGGATGAATCCAAAATAACAATAGTTGAGACTTTGTTTGTATATCAAAGTGTATGCGGAATCTACACTTTGATACTCTAGAAGTATTAATCAATGAAACAGTACTAAACAATGAACAATGAATAAAACACAAAATGCTTCAATATTATCAATATTATTAAAACAAATAATACGAGTACTCTGTGTAGTACTAGGGTTTACAACCTTGAAGCTATTACAATTTTTCTCTAAGATGTATCTCTATCTCTTAAGCGTATGCGTATATGCGTATCTAAAACCTTAACATAGGATCTCATTTTATACACCACAAGGAGTCCTTTACAAGATAACTACCAAACTTTTTGGATCAGTTATAATTATATTCAAATACAAATCTTCCTAAAATATAAAAGATATACATTCCTTATTTATCTCCATGCATCCTTATCTCCAAGACAGCAGCTTTGACCATTAGCAGTATTAATCTTTCTTCTAGCAGTATTAACTAACTCTGGCAGTACTAATTATGTACTGGTAGTACTAACCCCATTAGTACTGTTAGTTATACCTTGGCAGTATTAACTCTTGTGAATATTTATTCCCAACATCGACGAAAAATATTATACAACCTATAATATATTAATCCCACACATATACATACACACGATATAGAGATATAGAGAGAGAAAGTAGTGAAAGTGAAAGAAAGAAAGAAATAGCATATAATGAGTGAAAACCAACACCCTCCCCATGTGTGGAGAGGGTATTTATAGTATCTTACACATACTTGGGGCGTGGGTATCCATGGACTATCCATGGGTCAACTCGGTTAGCTTACTTATTTAATACATATTTAACTACGAGCTACAAAATAGTATTTTGGTAGTGACTGAGTCTTTTTTCAATTCCTAATAGTCTCTTCCTAAGGGAGGTCACTCCAATTTACAAAAGACTTAAACTTAGCATTCTATGAATGTTCTTCAGTCTTGCTTGTAGTCTTGATTCTTTAACCATTATCATGTGATTTGATGTAGTGATCATGGAACTTGTTCCTTCATGCTTTATAGACGTGTGATCTTGATATTTTACATCTTGAGATCTTGAATCTTTTATCAACGCTTGATCATGCCTTCTTGTGCTCTTGTGTCTTTAGGACCAACATGCTCACACTTTTCTTTATCTTTAAAGATTTCTAGCAATCTCCCTTGATATGCTTTATCTTGAACACTTTTTGACTTCAAGGAATACATTGAGTATTAGAGTAGCAAAAGATTTCAGTAACGTGTACTTGAGCTTTCATCGTGTCTTTATATTTTTTAATCGAGCATGAGCATGTGGTTATGATCTGACTCAGCTGTAACGAGGAACTGCCACCTTCATATAAATATGCAATTAATGGGTTAGTAATAAATAGTTTATATGGACGAATATGGCTTAGTCATTCGTCAAAGTTTGGTTGCGATAACCTCCGGTTTCCCGTTTAACAGTATAAATAAGCTACATGTGATCAGGTAGATTCAAAGAATCTTCTTGACAGGGTTTCCAACTATACTAGCTTGTTCTCATTACCGGAACGCCTCTAAGCAAACAATATGATAAAAGAGAATCGGTTAGTTACTATCTTACTGATTGAGTCGTCAATTCATAAACTGGACCAAATCAATATCCAGTTGACACAAGTTTGATCCATATAGGATCGCACAAGTCACCTATTGCAGTGCTGTTTGATGTTGACACTGGAAGGATTTTCATTCGTCACTGTGAAATCCTAAGGAGCACCACTCTGAATGTTCTGGCAAAATCACGAGGATGATGTGTAGGACTCTTTAAATATTACTTGTCTTCATTGTGTATGAAAAACAGGTGTAATCTGGAATTGTTTCCTAACGAGATTCATATTGATCTCTTTTGGCTCTAGACTCGATAAGTGCGTTTTGGTTTTAGTGATCGGAGGCTGAAGCAGTGATGACATCAAATAACGTCTATTTTATAACATTATTTATCCTATGTTATTAACCCAATTTGTATAGTTATTGCAAAGAATTGTTACTTAATCATTTATATATGAGAATTGCAGCAATTATGGAGTAATTGGCGAAACTTAGCAAAAGGCGTGCATTCTGGAGCTTAAATGAAGATATTTTAAAGATTACTATTCTGAAGAATAATACGCCGTATCCATCAAAGAAGATACGGCGTATCCGTGCCTGCACTCACCAAAAGACCACTCAGGAATAAAGACCAATACGCTTTATCCAGAGAGACTCAATACGCCGTATTCAAGATATAGTATTTAAATATTCTGGAAGATATCAAATGTGGTCCCTACTCCAAGAAATCCCCAATACGCCGTATCCAACACTTAGATATGCCGTATCCAACTGACTTCCAGACCTTATAAATAGAAAACTCAAAAACGAGTTTCAAGGGTACTAAATCATATTCTCGATACCTAAAGCACAAAAGTTGATTTTCAAAGGAGAAAAAGAGAAGAAGAGGTCGAGCAACGTTATCAATTCCATAGGAGACAACGTGTAATTCCGTATACTTTAGTAATCGTTTAGTTTTTGGTATCATTTGTTAACTCGGTTAGTTTACCTTGGCTAAATAATTGCTCTTGTATTTATTATGATGTTTGAAGGCTAATACCTTTGGGTATTAGCCATTATTATGAAGATTTGAATGTTTGGTATTTGTTTATCTCGATTTCTTGATTTATCGTTGAGTGCTTGTTTATGTTTATCAATTTATACTTGTTTACGCGCTTTTGTATGCGACCTATCATTCAACTGGATCTAGTGTAGCAGACCAAGTAGATTTAGAGTCCGAGATAGCTCTCCATATAGTAATCTATACATCTAGAATCATAGTATCACAAATATTGTCCCTCTAAGTCCGTGTCTAGGAAACCCTTCAGGCTTAACTAGTTAATTGGATATTGCCAATGGTTTATTGATCGTGTTGACTAGAAGGTGAACCTAGATAATTCAACAAGTAGCGTCCTGATTCTATTAGATAGTTGGACAAGTGGACTGCTAGTGTATAAATTGCCATTAAGCGGTAAGTAGGTAAAGTCTCTATGAGCTAGGGTTTAACAAGATCACCATTGATTTAATCCCTAAGATAGATTATAATTAGCAAATAAGGATGTTTTATGCGGATGCTTTACTTGTGACATAATTAATGTGTCTAGGTCTTAGGATGATAAAACGCCTAAGTCTAAGAATGATATGGCACCTCGAGAGAAGAAATCATTGTACTAAATAAACAAACCAACGTTCTGATCGGATTAATAATGGTTAGTACAATTTTCTATCATTAGGCTCGATCGCTCTTTTATCTTCTGTTAATTAGCTTGTGTTGGTAAAAGTGCCTTGAATTGATTCTAGTCACCAACCAAATCGTGCCAGTCTCTCAGGCTGGAAAAAACCCCTTTTCCCATTAGAATTAGGATTAGACTGACATAGGTTTAACATTGGTTTAGAATAGAATTAACATAGATTAGATAACTAAGATATTAATTAAATTGAAATATTTAACCTCACTCTCAGTGATTGACACTCTACTTACCACGAAACTACCACCAATAGGGTACACTGCCCGTTAAAATGTTGTTTTTGGTTGAGTCGGCAAAATATAAAATTAAAACTTGAATCAATAAAATATACATCACACAACGACACATCAAGTTTTTTGGCGACTGTTTGCCAGGAGTGAAAATTAATCTTGATTTTATTTTGTTATTTTAAGTTTTTAACATTAGATTAGACATCTAACCCTCGATTGTGTTATTTTGATTAGTGTATATTTTGTATAATTAAGTAATATTTGTATATTCTGTATTTCGTTTGCTTTGCTATTATATTTGTGTGTTTATGTTTGGCGTTATTTTAATTGTTTTTCTTGAATACACTGTTTTGGTCGACTAGTGAATACGGCGTATCCACTTCCACTGGATACGGCGTATCCAGTTCTCTGTCCAATACAACGTATTCAATCCAACTGATTAATACGGCGTATCCACTTCCATTGGATACGGCATATTGATTGTCTGGAACAGAAACTGAAATAATTGATTTTCGTGCAAAAAATTTTCTACCTTCCTCTAGAACAAATCTTACTGATTGTTTATCCCTTGTTTCAGGTAGTGCATGACAAGGAGTTCTACGAACGAACTATTTACACCTTACAAGGAACCTGAACGAGAGTTCCGATCATCAAGAAGACACTTCAAGACTCTAAGTCTTGACGAATCGAGATCTCCGGATTTCAATATACTTTCTTACGAAGAATACTCAGAGGAAGAAGAAGAGGAAGAAATGGCAGAAAAAATGGAGCAATGCATGAGCAAGACCCGAACAGACTATGGATCGGGGTCGTAAGCCATAAAAAATTGATAGTAAAGTTCATATTTGGAACTAAAAGGAACAATTTCATAAGGCGCTTTGAGAAAACAACATTTAGCGGTTCGGAATAATGAGGATGCTAATGAAACATTGAAAAAAGTTCTCTGAAATAGTTGACTTTTCCATGTTTCCGAACATCACCGCGTGGATGGATCACTCTATGCTCGGTCTTCCAATATATTCTTTTAACTGGAGACGCAACTCGTTGGCTAAGAAATGAACCAACTGGTTCGATCAAAACTTAGGAAGATCTTAAAACTAAGTTTTTGAACAAATATTGCCCACCTGGTCGAACTGCGAAGAAAATGGAGGAAATCAACAACTTTCAGCAAGAGTCAGATGAAACCCTTTTTCAAGCATGTGAGCTCTTTAAAGAACTCTTGATGAAGTGTCCTCAATACTATTTGACTGAGATGCAGGAGGTAATTTTGTTCTATAATGGGTTGGATATTCCAACACAATAAATTCTTGACTCAAGTGGTGCCATTCCAACTAAGACTGCTGAAGATGCTAAAAAGGCCATCCAAGAAATGGCTAAATACTCTCAAAAATGGCATAATGAAACATATAGAGGAATAAGTACTGAGACTTCTGACGGACTGGCTGCTATACAAGCACAACTGAACAATCTAGGAAGGGAGATCAAGAAGGTGAATGAAAAAGTTTATGCTGCTCAAGTCGGATGTGAACAATGCAAAGGACCCCATTACACAAAAGATTGCCCATAAAAAGAAGAAGGGAAAACCCTAGAAGAAGCTTACTACACGCAATTTGGTGGACCTTTTCAAGAAGGGGGATATAGAGCAACAGCTCTAGGTACTATCAAAGGAACAACGCAAATCCTTCGTACCAAGAACGGAGGCAATCTATGGAAGATACCCTGAGCAAATTCATGAGTGAATCAGTAAAGAGACACGAAGAAAATTCCAATTTGATCAAAGAAATCCGAGCTACGACAGATGCTGCCATAAGAAACCAAGGAGCATCAATTAAAACTTTAGAAATTCAAATCGGACAAATGAGCAAGGTACTACAGGAAAGAGGATTTAAAAGCCTATCAAGCTCAACTGAAACAAACCCAATAGATCAAGTCAAGTCGATTTCTACCATTATTGAAGCTGATTCACACTCGATACGCCGTATTGGATCATCTCAATACGCCGTATCCACTGGACAGAATAGTACACTATTGTACAAGTCAAGACAAATGACGGTTCCTTTTCCAAGTCGTTTGGATAATCATTACTATAATGGTTCATAGGGGGAACAAAATGTGGTTCTTTTTTTCCCCAAGGTCGGTTTAGATAATTTCCATTGTCTGTGATGGACGACAGGAGGGGAAATCATTGATACCAAATATTTTCACGGGAAAGTTATGGAAGGCTCTCCATTATTTTTCCCCCACCCCTTTAAAACCATACCCCGAAAGGGGAAGAAGAAGGACCATGGAGTTTCACTTTTACCCTTTGCTTTTATTTAATGTAAGTTTGTATTTGTCAATGGCCCCATTGTTTGAACTTAGGGATATCTAGCGGTTTGTGTTATGCCTATCTTTCGGTCCTACCTTAAAACAATTGGATTAGGCCGGAATTTTACTTCACCAAAACTAGGTTGATGTGGGAATTTGGGCAGATAGGAGTGTGAAAATATACCATAAAGTGATTAGCTGAAAAACTCACGGTTTACTAGTTAGTAAATTGGTTAAATTTCTACCTTTTCCCTGTAACGGGTTAGAATTCTTGATTATTCGGCCCGGAGGGTTATCAAAGTTGCCCTTGATTCCGCGGGAAAAGGGGGACCATTTTTTTTTGTCTCTAACCGGGCCGTTTGCTTAAGAAATTGATGGTTTACAAATGGAAAAAGAAATTACTTTAAGGAGTTTTGGGGAGGGAAAAAAATTTATTTTTTCTAAAAAGTTGTTAAACAAAAAACCTGCTAGTAGTTATAATTAAAGAGGGTCCTAAATGCTAAAGTTTGAGAGAAATATCTAGATATTGAATGGTTGATTTAGAAGCTCTGGGCTTATGGGAGGAGGGGAACTTTAGGTGTTAATTAATGATCAATTAGGCGGGACCCCTTTCTTGGGGGGAAGGACTTACATTTGATACTAAATGATTTTAACAACGAACCAATTTCGAGCTTTAGGAGGAATTTTGAAGGGGAGGATCGAAATATTTGACATTGACCCCACCAATTTTTGGGGAAGGTGGAGGTTAAATTGTCGGGTAATTTAAGGGAAAACTTAGGGGGATGAAAGATTCTTTTGATATTTGGAATTGATTGACTTACCATAGTTATTTGGTTGAGGGGACGATTTGATAAGGTAGGTTTCCATTCTAGACTGTAATGGGGCCCACTACTTAAAGTTTTTCAGCATTGATAGGAACTTTGAATTTATTTTACAACACGTTCAACTTTCTTTACCCGTTTTTTACGTTAATTGTAAATTGTCTATGAAAATTTTCATAATTTTCCCTAAATGAAAAAAACAATAAGAGATGATGTACAAAGGGGATCATGGTCGTTAGGAATTAGCCCTTAAAATGAAATGTGGCCCTATCCTTTGTTGGAAAACTTTTTTATGGGTTTCTGGACTGATTTTTTCAGGGTTTTTGGGAGGGATTTTGCATGCTTACTCATTGGATGGAAGGTAAAATGGGCGGATATTATTGTTGGCGTTACCATTCTTAAGGAGAAATTAGGGGAATTAAAAGCCAAAAAACGTGATTCTAAAGGGGGGTTATTTTAACCCTTTTACTCAAATGGTGATGATGAACAGTATAACTTTTACCAAAATTGGTGCGGGGATTTCACATCCGAGTTTTAAAAAAAAAAAAACTCCACACTGGGGGAATGGAGCAATGTAACAAACCCAAGGATTCCACACCTATTGTAATGAAAAGATAAAGTTGAGGGGAAAAAAAATTGGTGAAAGGAAATGGGCAATCTCGCATTTGGGCATTACCTCAAAAAGCTTAAATGGGGGGTTTTTAACAAAGGGAAGGGTATTTATAAAGTTCTTAGGGGTCCCCCCCCCAATTAACCATTCGGGAAATTGGTGGAAAGGGGCGGGCAGAAATGGGCCCTCACCCCAACCCACGCGGGCACCTTTATGGTTGAATGAGATGGAAATTCAAAAAAAGGAAAAGCTGATAGGGGGAACACAAAGGTCGAAAAACTTAAACGGGGTAGGGACACTTCCTGTAAACACAAAGTGGTCCCTGGAGAGGGGGGGTCAAACCCAGGAATGGTTATTTTAATTTTAATTTCGTGGAGTGGTCTTGTTTCTTTTTTCCCAGGACATGATTTAGGGTGTTAATTTTTCTTTCCCGCTCCATTTGACCATATTGGGGTATTGATTGGTCTGGGAAACGTTATTTTAGGGTCTTTTATTTTTATTGCCATTAAAAACAAACTAATTACTTTATCAGGATTTTGTGAACGGGGGGGCGGATTTTACTTAAAATGATAACTCCGTATCCACAAAGTCTAAAACCTGTAAAAATTCTTAGCTTTGTATTTAGGTTTTTAAGTTTAAATTAAAAAAAAAAAAACCCGTTACCAACAGATCAGGAATTGCACTTGTTTCTTTTGTCCTTGTAATTTTTCACTAAATGGACCTCGAGCAAAAAAAGGCAAATAATCGAACGGAAGGTTGGTGGGAATACTTATTTTTTGGGGGTAAATCTTATGTGTTTTTTTTTTTTTTTACTCATTCGTGCTAGGGATTCCAGGGGGGAACTATTTTTCCACACGCAAATCTGGCCTAATTTTATTAAACGGCAAAACCCTTGGGAGAAATTCTAACGGAGCACAAATATCCAGGGGAGTTTTTCTCATTCTAAATTATTTTTTAAATTTACGTAATTTTTTTGTTTTTATATATAACAACGAGGATTGTTGTTTTAAAATTTCAAGTGGGGGGGGATGGGGAATTAGGAAAAATGGGTTTTTAAACTTGTCCCTTATTTTTTTCACCCACTTTCAAATATGCTTTTTAAATTTTAAAAAAACTTTCTTCAAAGGACATTTCACTCTTTATCGGGACAATTACTTGATACAATAACCCCGCACACACAATTAAACCCTTGTTCGATATTTGTGAGGAATTTAACCTTTTCCTGTTTTCTATCTATGTTTTACCCTTATTCCAAAAATATATGAGTTGTGTCACGGGTGATGTTGTAGCGAACTTTAGGGGAAACCCCTTGGGCCATTGGTACTATCACCTCACGGAGGGGGACCACGCAATTGATAAAAGTACTATGTATTTCGATAAGGGGGGGGAGTAAAACCATGTTTAAAATTTTGGGTAATTTTTTTAGGGAATTACACTACATAAAAATTTGCCTTTACATGTGCTTTTTAACTTAACCTTACACCAGGTTTTTAGTTAACCTCCCGTTCTTTAAAAAAATACCATTTTCCCACTTTTCTCCTTTCTTATCTAAGTGTGTGGATCTACAATGAACAAACTTTTCGGTAGACGCCAATCCTTTAAGGAAATTTTACACCAAACTTATGGTGGTTTCGTTTTACCACCCTTTCACATTAAACCTAACCCTGTCAGGATTAATATGCTTCATTTACAAGTTTGCTTAGTAGCTTAAAGGTGTAAAACGTTTTGTAATTTTCCCGGAGGGGTCTTGTTGTCAATTTTTTCTATTCTTTGGTTGCGGTTGGAAGGTTTTTGCAACAATTGCAAATGGGGGGATAATGCATAATTAGTAGTCAACTTACTCATGTGATTATACTTTACCGTCCCACACATTTATTGCTGTGGATTTCCGAAGATGAAGGAAAAAAAAACTAAATCAAAAAGAAAATTATCCCGGGGAAAATTATTATGATCGTGGATGATTGGGTGAAAAAACTCATATCGAGATTTGTTTTGAGGTTTTATAGCTTAGCATAAAAACAAAAAAAAATCGAAAAAAAAATCGTAAATAAAAATGTTAGAAAAAATACAAATAAAAGGGAAAAAATACAAAAAAGAGAAAAAAAAGTTTAAAGATAATCATTTTGCAACTACCGAAGAAATTACATGAAGGATCGATTATTCGTTGATACGTCTAAATAAACTCAACGATGTAGAGTATTGTACAAAGTGGAAGATATCATCACTTGCCTTGTAGAGTATGTAAAGTTTTGGGAAGATTGGGAAGTTGACCGTTACGGGAACGCCAACTTAGGTTGTTGTTTTTGATCTATTATCAAGACGTTGTAAATAGTCGTGTCTTTATCATGTAACGGTCGGGAATTAAGTGTCTAGCAACTT
>BQNB010147201.1:0-16469 GCA_026074375.1 Tanacetum coccineum
AACCAATAAAAATAAAATGAACAAAGTTAATAATTATCCTCAAAATAATTACTTAACACTTGCTTGATGTAAACATTTAATTGTTTGATGCCCGTTTACATTGAACGATAATTTTTAGCTTACGCGATTTAACTTAACGATTTAAAATTAAAAGCAAACACGTACAATACTAAAAATAAATAGTGAAATAATAGACATCGTAAATGACCCTAAAACATGGGGTGTTATAGTCTCCCCCCATTAAGTGAGCCTTGTCCTCAAGGCTTAAGACGCGACACTTGACGACGGTGTGGTCTTTGTGAAGAGGTGTGGATATTTCTTCTGGAATTGGTCTTCACGTTCCCAAGTGAACTCAGGACCTCTCCTGGAGTTCCATCGAACCTTGATTATTGGAATGCGGCTTCCCTTCAACCGTTTAACTTCACGGTCCATAATTTCTACCAGCTCCTCGACAAACTGAAGCTTGTCATCAAAGTGAAGTGCATCCAACGGAACGGCTAATGGTTCGTCGGCATAGCACTTTTTCAGGTTGGATACATGAAACGTATTGTGAACCCTGCTCAGATCTTCAGGAAGCTCAAGATTGTATGCAACGGATCCAACCTTTTCCAACACCTTGAACGGTCCAACGTACATAGGGTTCAACTTCCCCCGTTTACCAAAACGTACGACCCCTTTCCAAGGCAAAATTTTAAGCATAACTTTATCCCTAACTTGGAAGTCCATTGGCTTACGCTTTAGATCAGTGTAACTCTTTTGTCTATCACGGGCGGCTTGCATCCTTTGCTTGATCTGGATGATCTTCTCTGTTGTTTCTTGAACTAATTCCGGACCAGTGAGTTGAACTTCTCCAACATCGGCCCAACAAACAGGTAAACGACACTTTCGATCATAAAGTGCTTCAAATGGTGTAGCCTTGATGCTAGCGTGATAGCTATTGTTATACGAGAACTCGACCAATGGCAAATGGTTAACCCAACCCTTTCCCAAATTCATCTCGCATTCGCACGGTCAGCATATCCTCCTCGAGAGATTGAATAGTCCCTCTCGCTTTTGTTCCGTTAGTCCTGCGGATGATATGCATACTCATGTCCAAGATAAGTACCCCCAAAGCTTTCTGAATGGACTTCTAAAAATTTGATGCGAATCTATTTTCCACGATCACAAATAAATGAGAGCGGGGTATACTATACCCTTTTGTGACCACCTACCTTTAGGTAGCATTCTTTTCCAGTTTCTTGCATGTGGATCAGTTTTCCTCATGGGTATGAATGCATGCAGACTAGTGAGTCAGGACAACAAATCACCCAAATGGTTCGAGCCCGTGAAGAAGACTTAGTGAAGTTTTTTTTCGAGAACAAAAACCATATGAATATTGTCAACTTCCATGAGGATAATCTCGGTTGCACCAACAAACCCGATGGCCTTTGATGTTCATCCTTGACCTTAGCACAAGTCAAACATTTGCTAACATAGGTGGCGATGTCGGCCTTCATATTGGGATTCACCAAAACTAGCTTCTTCAGTCCTGATACATCTTGTTTAGAAACTTAGATAGATAGACTTTATTTTGACTTGTGGGACTCGTGCATAATCACAGTCCTCAAGTCACCATAACATGGTAACCAACTCCTGCCATTTAAGCATAGAGTTCCATCCGCACGAGGTTCCAACTTTTCTGTTCTAAGTTTCTCTAGATCCTTAGAATTTTCAATCAACATACCTCCGAAATCTTCATTCATGATGTTATCTGGTTTTCGTGCTTCAGTCTGAGCGTTTAAGATTTGCTTAGAAAGATTCAAACCAATAGTCATGACTAAGGATCAAACTCCTAATGGATTTATTTGCTTTTTCCTGCTCAAAGCATCAGCAACAACATTTGCCTTTCCCGAGTGATAACGAATCTCACTGAAGAATAATCTTATCACAAGTATGGAATGATTACTTAGAGTTTTAGAGAGAGAAATAGGTGGTTGGATGAACACTTAGTGAGAGAAAGAAAACATGTAATATTAGCTTAGGAAATGTGACAAATGAACAACCAAAACCCTCTCCAAGCTATGGAGAGGGTTTATATATCCCAACCAAGGCCGGTCATGGACCCTTTGTGGGCTTTTCCATGGGCCTTTGGCCTGGTTAGCTTATTATCTTAACTTAACAACTTACTACGAGCTATGACTGACTATTAATGGTAGTGACCGGCACTTTTTATTGTATTACTAACAATCTCCCCCTAAGGAGGTCACAACTATTCCAATTTACAAATATTTTAAACTTAGCATTACTCTGCTGTTCACTTCCGGTCCTTGAGCTCGTAGTTCTTGACTTTTATATCAATAACTTGTTAATTGTAGTAGTGAATATAGAACTTTGAGATTTTGGCAAGTGCTTTTGTCTTGACAGATGTAATCTTGAGCTTCTGAGATCATCAACCAAGCAAATCTCGTATACGCCATCTTGTAGACATTGCCATCACCGTGCACATTGTGACATCTAGACCGACACGCTCAATACTTCTTTATTTGATAATCTTAAAAACTTTACTATGCATCTTTCTTGAATTTTGCTTTAACTTTAAAACATTGTCGCTTCAAGAAGGATGAATGGTATCACAGTAGCGGACGTCTTGAAACAAGTACCTTGAGCTTCATGATGGTCTTTATATTGTCGGTATGGTATAAAGCAAGTGGAATGGATCTTGTGAGTCACCTAGAATCAGGTACTCTTACACCACCATCTTTAAATATCCTTCATTAAAGCGCAGTCAGCAATAAATTGAGGGGACGAATATGGATTTGTCATTCGCCCGTGGTTGGTTGGAGTAACCTTCGAATCCGTGAGGATCGACCTGTGATCAGGTAGACTCAATTTAAGAAGAATCTCCTTGACAGGATTTCCAGCTGAAGTATCAAATCTTTCTAACACATATGTATTAGATTCATCAAACTCAGCATGTTCTCATTATCGGAACGTCCCAAAGCAGACAGCACGATAAGAGTGAACCAGCGAGTTACTATCTCACTGATTAAAATAAAAATTGATTTGAAAATCAATCGAAGTGTCACTTGCAAAAGTGGTTTTGTGACACATCGATAGTTTTAAGCATTTCAAAATTTATTAATCATCGATCCATAACCTGGAACAAGTTTGATTCTTATAGAATCGCACCATCGTTTCTTTCCAGTTGTCACTAGTTTGATTCATAAAGAATCGCACAAGTCACCTACCATGAGCTTGTTTGATGTTGGCTCAAGAAGGATTTCCATCTTCATCGTGAATGAAGTCACTCAGATGTTCTGGCACAATCACAAGGATAATGCGTAGGACTCTTAATATGTTAACTTGTTATTCACATTGTGTGAAATAGCAAGCATAATTTGACAAGTGTCCTAATGAGATTTATTGATGATCTCTTGGCTCTAGACTCAATGTGCACTTTGTTTTAGTGATCGGAGGCTGGAGCAGACTGCCACCTTTTCAATATCAACTAACTACTCGATTGAGGAATGTCGATAGAAAGCATGAACTCGTGAGTAAAATAAAAACAAGGTTGATGAGAGACATGAGTGGCTAGGGGAGGTTTGTGCAACATCGTCACTGGGTCCATATGACTGTCCTTTAATGTTAGACAACACCTTATTGTTTCTGAAAAAATTAGATTGACCCGGTTTACTACACTAAAGTGTATAGAGGGCTTCTCTTCTTTCTTTTCAACCCTTTATCCTTACATTTCCTTTTTTCATCTTCACCCCTTCAATGCATACACGAGACTTCATAACTAACACCTTGTTGGGTTTGTTCCAGTGTTAGCTCCATCTCAGTCGACATTAGATCGATTCACACTTTCTGCCTTTTGTAACATACCGAAGGACTACTACTTTAACTAGTTGATATCCCTGGAGATTCCTTTGGTTCTGTTGGATCATTGGATTTTAATACCTATACTAACCTGCACTAATAACTTTCAGAAAATTAATAACATGGTCGGTCTTTTAGGGTATTCCATCACAATCGACACCAAAATCGTTGAAAAGTTCAATCAAAGTGTTTGATATAATTATCAAAAGATTTACACTTTGAGAGTTTTCATCATCACTAAAAGGCTCCCCCCTTAACATGTGCACCTGAATCAAGTACGCTCAAAGGTTGGAGTGCATGTAAAGTCCATTACAATGATCACATGTCAATATAAGTTATACAGTTAATCACATTTTCTCCCCTTAATCCAAAAAAAAAACAAAAATTTTTGTTAATCCCACGATATGATATCAATTGATTAAACGTTCAGGGACAAAATGTTACATAATCACTATAAGGAACATTTTAATGCTCCCCCTCAAGTTTTGAGGGTATATAAGACTGTGCTGAGTATAATAATTTGAAATTTTTTGAATTTACTAAGAAATTCTTGAAAATTTTATACTCGAGCACACCTTATTTTCACCATAAGTCTACACTACATATATACAAATTCACAAGTTTATGATATACGAAATGACCTTTGAGATATGAACACAATATGACAAAGTCATATTGTTCTTTGCAGCAGTCTGAGGTCAGTTCCGTAAAGTCTACCGCCAATAAATTTCTCCAAACTCCTCATCATCCTCCTTTCCTTTAGCAGCTTGTTGATGTCCTTGATCATGAAATGAGCTCTTTTCTTTTCCAATGTGCTCCATCTTCTCTTCGGCAAGTACTCCATGTCGATATTCTTGGTAATGTCTTCGAGCGAAGAAAGAAGTCTTGTTAACGTGCCATCACTGAACTTGTACAGTTCGTCGGAGCGCATCAACCTGTTCCTCTTGAATTCGTCGACATAAATGAATCCTTGAGGGTCTTTGTATGGAGTGTACGGGTGCCTTTTTCTGAGATCTGGTCTTGTAGTATCAGGCTTGGTGACGTTGATCTGTTTTTGATAACTTTCAACTCCAAGTTGAAGATCTTCGACTCGTTTTTGAATAACCAGACTTCTGGTGAACATTCTTAGTGCTATTGCGAAGTCAGCAACATCATCCCCTGATAGATTTGTGAGCCAATTCTGAACCACAAGAAGTAACATATCCTCGATATCATTGATCCGAAGTCGTGGAAAGTCACCTTCCTTGAATCTGTATAATGCGTTATCAGCTCTTCTCACTACAATCTCTTCCAAGTACCCGTATCCATGTTTCCTCATTACCTTGACATGAGTGACTGCCAGAATACGTTTTGTAGAGTATACATCTCCTCTTGATTGCATGCCTCTTGCATATGCATAGAAGGACTTACGTTGCTCTCTCCAATGTGATATACCCCATAACGCATATTTATCATAAGCAACTTTAACAGGACTCCATATGTTTGGAACCTTGTCTTCAATGCCTGGTAGATCATACTGAGCGGCCTTTGTCTTGGTGGTTGACGTCGTGTATGTCATAGTCGAAACTCCTCCTTGTAGATACTTGAGATCATTGTTGATGAAGTATTCAAATGGTACTCTTTGACGTTTTCCACGCGTGATCAAAGGAAGGGGTTTGGAAAGATCAAATGGGTAGTTACTGCCTTCAGGATTTTCCCAATCAAGCTTTTCTGAAAGAGCCTTATAGCATTCTTCAAAGTCATATTCTAATTCAGCAAAATTAGAGCGGGTGCCTTTGAGTAATTTGAATGCATGTCCTAACAGAATTTCTTGAGTTAAATTCTTGATTTTCAGGCCATTCAAGATGTATCCAGAGAAGTCTATGGGAGTGCTCATCAATTCATCGAAGTCCTTTAATGATTTATCAGTAGAAGTAGAAGCTGCTAGAGTCATCAACCAATTTTGAGTTGGTCCTTCCTGTATAGTCTTGCCAACATACCAGTCAGGGTCAATGGGTTCTTGAGGTGGTATAGGTTTCTTGAACCAGTCACGTCTAGAGGCAGTCTCATTCCTTAAGGGGGAGGTTGCCAAAATCAAGAGTCTTTCCTTTCCGGTCCGTATCCACGCCCAATCATGTCACGACCTACGCACACTCTCCGATAAAACCGTATATTAGTCCCATTACAATATAAAAACGGTACAACAAAAGTTAGCTACTCATTATTCATGCCAAGCCTACTTATCAGTAAGCACTCAACTAATCTAAGAAGCACCAAAGGCCTTTTGGTGTCTTAGCCTAGCAATATCTGAGTCAATCGTCAATCTAGAGATTGTAATTTATATTTAATTGGAGACATGTGAGATAAAATTTGTGAAATAGATGATTAGATTGTAAAAAAGGGTGTCGTTTTAAAACAATGTGGGTTTTAGCTCTCTTTTAAATGTACTTTCTCACACAACTTGTTAAGAAAAGGTAGACTTAAAACATTGCCTGACAAATGTTTTGTATATCAGTGAACACATTAACTTACTCGGAAACTCCAATCAATTTTAGTGTGATGATATAAATACAAAATGAGAAGTGGCTAATACAAAGTCAGAAGTGACTCACGCACAAACTAATAATAGCCGCTAGAAAATTCGGATTTACATCTTCCACTAATTTTTTATGACCATTCTCGTCTCCTCCCACAAATAAAAGCATTAATTTGACTCCCGTCGCCACTGCTTCCTAGGATCTTTTATGTCACACAATTCTTGCATAATAGGAATATCTGCTTTGTCGATTCCTGCATTTTCATGACAAACCAAACATTAATAAGAAGTTGTGAAAGATGTCAGTAGTGAAACAACACATGAATTCAACAAACCTACAGAACTGACATTACCTGCATTAGCATCTTTTGTACGAACGCCATCAACAGAGGTAGTCACATCGGTATATATACATTCATTGGAAACTCGAGGCCTAACAATAATACGACACTACATTATTTTCTGTTTTTAGGGGATGCATATGGATCCCTTACTAAGAGATACAAATAAGCAAAAAAACGCTTCAAGAATAAGCAATCCCAAACCTCTTAATAGGAAAACACATCAAAACAAACGAACAAAAAAACCCAAATTTCATGTTCATCTATGATATCGTATAAATACGTACTAGTCGTATGTAATATATAATATTAAGTATATTCTCGTTTGATGTAAATAATTACTTGAGGACAAGTAAAAATCTAATCTTCCAGAGTCCTATCTATATGAAACTAATCAAGTAAAAAGCAAATCCAAACTTAAACCGATTAATCTAAAAGCACGAAACTAAATTAATTCGAACCTAAATAAGCCGAGACCTTTTAAGCACCTTTTTTAGAAACCATAACCTGTTATTCATATAAACTAACAAAACTACTCAAGAGCCAAAATATCAATAAGCTGAGACTAGAAATAAACTTAAGCTACTGACCAAATAAGCTATACTCGAAACCATAATCAACTCAAAACCAAAATACGCCATAATCTAAATCATAAGCAATACTCAAAATATAAAGATAAGCTACCCCGATCTAAATTCCACATCCAAATTCGGCTACCAAAATAAGCTATGAGGCAGCTTATTTGGTTAATAAGCTACGTAGATGAGAGAAAAAGGAAAAGAAAAGCAATCGAAATCACAACCTTAACCTGGTAAAATCAACATCAACCTGCTCGAATCATCATACAATCAACAAACCCAGTAACATATTTCCATAAATCGAACCGATCAATACAAACCAATCCCAACTATTACATAAACAAAAAACGAAATCTGCTGCTGCGATAGAACAAGCTATGAAGACAGAAAAACTGAAAGGAAACCGAAATAAATAAAAAAACAAGAACTGTTACTTATCTATTTCTAACCTACGCTACATCTACCCGAAAAGAAAAAAAAATGAAAACTGAAAGAAAAAAAATAAAAAATGGAAAGATAAGATCGATCCTCCTTGGGCTTCTAATACTTGCTGGGCTGCTAACAAGGGTTGCACTATTGTTGGGCCAGATTGTGTAGCTGGGCTGCAATTTGGAGTTAGTATTTATGGGTCGGTCCGATCCCATATTTAGGCGCCGTTCGAAACCCCCACCGTTAATCTTGTGCTTTTCCAATAGCATGCTCGGGGGAATATTTCTGACTTCGTCTTGACTTCGAACAATAAGTAAACTTGATCGAGTCGAGCCCGAAAATCACTGTTTTTGCTCCGTTATCAATCCTTTGTACCTGCAAGACAAAATAACACAAAACAAACTTATTTGCAATATAATTAAGCATATTTTATGGTTATTAGTCCATTTATTAGCGTTTTCCGGGGTTATATTGATGTGTGTTTTTGGGCACACCATCAATTAACTCCTAATCCTTAATTTCAATTGAAACCCTAATTCAATCATTATCAATATTTGAAATTTATAAAAACACTTACATTCAACTATGAGTGTCAGCTCCCAAAAACACTGCTAAAAAGTTTGCGTGTGTTTTTTTTGTGTTAACCTTCAACACAATTATCACAAAACCCCTATAAGCTAGAGTTAGAGGTGGAAAAATAGGTGGGTTGGGTTGGATTGGGTCATGGGTTTAAATAGGTTTGGGTCTAGATGGGTCTTCTAGAAACATGGGACTAGATGGGTTTGGGTGTAAATAGGTTTGATCTAGATGTGTTTAGGTCTAGGTCTAGATGGGTTTGGGTAACATTAAAAAAAATTAAGACACCAACTATACTCAAAAGGTTTTTTCTATGTTTTCGACCATTTGCGTTTGTTTTCGACCGATTTCGATCATTTTTCACTGATTTAGACCGTTTTGGTTCGTTTTCGACCAATTTTGACAGTTTCTTTTGACCGATTTCAATAGATTGCGACCGATTTTAATCACTTTTAACCGATTTCGAACGTTTATGACCGTTTTCGACCGATTTCAACTAATTTTGACAGTTTTCGACCGATTTTGACCGTTTCGATTATTTTTGACCGTTTCGACCGATTTTGACAGTTTTCGACCGATTTTGATAGTAGTTGACCGATTTCAACCGATTTGGACCAATTTGGATCGTTTTCGACCGATTTCGACCGTTTCTGACTGTTTTTGACCAATTTCAACTGATTTTAACTGCTTTTTTCGATTTTGACCATTTTCGATCGATTTTAATCATATTCGACCAATTTTGACCAATTTGTACCGTTTTCAACTGTTTCTGATCGTTTTGACTGATTTCGACCGATTTCAATCGCTTTCGACTGATTTCGATCGTTTTCGACCGATTTTGCCTGATTTCGATTGTTTGATCGTTTTCGCTCGATTTCAACTGGTTTCGACCGATTTTAACTAATTTTGACTGATTTCAACAGCTTTCGACTGATTTTGACCGATTTTGAAGCGTTTTCGACCGATCTTGACTTTTGTCGACCGCTTTTGACCATTTTTTAGTTTTTGCACGTTTTCAAGCGTTTTAACAGTTTCGAACATCTTCGTTTGTGTTAAAATGATATCATAAGTTTTTGTCCATTTTTGACCGATTTGGACCATTTTTGATCGATTTTGGGGTCGAAATCGATCAAAAACTGTCAAACCGGTCGAGATCAGTCAAAACAGTAAAAAACGTTTGGTCAAAATCGTTCCACATCGGTTGAAAACAGTCAAAATCGATCGAATTCGGTCAAAACTATGGAAATCAGTCAAAAACATTAAAATCGGTTAAAAACTGTCAAAAACGGCCAAAATAGTCAAAAACGGTCGAAATCAGTCGAAAGCGATCAAAATCGGTCAAAAATAGTCAAAATCGGATGAAATCGTTCGAAAACAGTAAAAAACGATCCAAATTGATGAAAATCGGTCAAAAACTCCAGAAATCGGTCGAAACTATGGAAATTGGTCGAAAACTATAGAAATCGGTCGAAATCGGTCAAAAACAATCGAAATCGGTCGAAAACGGTCAAAATCGGCTGAAAATAGTCAATATCGGTCGAAATCGGTCGAAAACAGTCAGAAACAGTCGAAAACGATCAAAATCGATGGAAAACGATCGAAATCGGTCGAAAAGTCTGAAAATCGGTCAAAAACTATGGAAATCGGTCGAAAACTGTAGAGATCGGTCGAAATCGATCAAAAACGGTCAAAACAGTCGAAATCGGTTGAAAACGGTCAAAATCGGTCGAAAACACTCAAAATCAGTCGAAATCGGTCGAAAGCGATTGAAATCGGTCGAAAACGGTCAAAAATGGTCGAAAACGATCGAAATGGGTTGAAATCGGTCGAAACTGTGGAAATCGGTCGAAAACGGTCAGAAACGGCCGAAAACTATGGAATTCGGTCGAAAACTGTGGAAATCGGTTGAAAACTATGGAAATCGATCGAAAACGGTTAAAATCGATCGAAAACGGTCGAAATCGATCGAAAACAGTCGAAATCGGTCACAATCAGTCGAAAGCGGTTGAAATGGGTGGAAATCGGTCTAAACAGTCAAAACGGTCGAAATCAGACAAAAACGGAGAAAATCGAATAAAAACGTTAAAAAAGGATGAAAATGTAAAAAAAAATGCAAAACATATAAAAATAGATGAACACGAATGAAAACGTATAAAAAAAGCTTTTGATCCGTGGACCCGTTTAATCCTCTTGAGAGACTCATCTATAATATTAAAGGAGAAATGCTAGACTCAACTAGACCTATATATAAATATTAAGGGAGACCCAAATAGACCCATCATTTAAAAATATTTAACCAACTAGACTTATCCTTTAAAAAATATTTAACCAACTAGACTCATCTATACTATTAAAAAAAATGCTAGACCCATCTATAAATTTAAAAAAGACCCATCCCTTCAAAATATTTAACCAATTAGACCCAACTTCAACCCATGGGT
This sequence comes from Tanacetum coccineum, assembly GCA_026074375.1. NCBI lineage: Eukaryota > Viridiplantae > Streptophyta > Magnoliopsida > Asterales > Asteraceae > Tanacetum > Tanacetum coccineum. The sequence goes on from BQNB010147201.1 coordinate 10,739, forward strand.
CTCAAATTGCCACCTCTAGCTAGAGTGATGATGTGGTGTTTAGGGAGATGGATCTATAAATCGTTTAATGACGACACATATGTGAAGAAGAGGCTAATTATTATCGGGTCGGAAAATAATAAAATAAGTCAAATGGGTGGAGGGTCAGATCGGGTTGGCTCAGTTGGCATTAAATTCCCTTGGTCGGGGCGTCTACCTTTTGTATAGTTTATATAATATATAATAATTAAAAATGAATTTATACAATTAAAGTCCTTATGCTTTTAATCATATCCAAAGTCTAACAACTTAACAGGTTATTAAAATGTATGAGCAAAATATGTCTAAACCATAGGGATGTTTGTTATGTAAGTTTTTGTTTTCTTAGCTGTAAATATTTTTCTGATGATAACCTCTAACAATGTTATCCAATTCAAAAAATTAGTTTCAAATTGAGGAAAATATGAATACAATTTATGTTAAATTAGTATCGAACGAGTATTATAATTAACGCATATGAAATGTACTTCAAATATACTGTAGATGAATGTACAAAATGATACATCATCCAAATAGCACAAAAATGAAAGTTTTAGCAAATTACTTTATTTTGGCAATTGTGATTTTATTGGGATTTCTTTTTTTCTTTTTTGCATTTGCGAAATTGTGATGGCTATGCTTATGTTAAGAGCATTTATGGTGATTTATAATAATTATTTGCTCATTATTTTCGGAATTTAGGTGTGAAAGAGGTGTAGAGTCGTTTAGGGATGGAAGTTCAAAATAGAGAGTAATCACACCGGTTGTTACTTAAAAAAAGAGTGTCTATAACATAAATACAAAGAGACATGTTGTTACTTACACACCGATGTCTTTAATTGTGTTAAAAGACTGGTTTTCACGCGCATAACCAGTTTTTATGCGTTTTGTATTATGAAAACCTGTTTTTTCAACAAAACCAATCCTAATTCGTTCCATTCCCACTAGTTTTTGATCATAGGAATAGGTTTTTACATAACCGGTCTCTATTTGGGGGTGTTTATAGCCGTTTTTGTAGTAGTGGACATTTTTGTATTTAAGGCTAATAAGATGATATTCAAAATAAAATAAATTATTTTCATATATTTTTTTAAATTTTTTTATTTTTATAGATTTATATATATATTTTAATTATATATAGCAAATAAGGATATATAAATAAAAGATTTTTTTTTTGATAGGAACGACGTACTTTAGGAAAAGTGGGGTTTTGGAACGACGTACTTTAATAGGAACGACGTACTTTAGGAACAATTTTTTTTAGGATATATAAATACACAAGGCATATAAACCGATAAAATACAATTCTAAATGATTATAGAACCTAAAACAAGCAAATTAGGGGTTTTGGTTTTTGTAGAATACTAGAAATCCTTACACATACATATGAAAAGAAGAACAAGAAAGGAGGAGGGAAGGGTTGGCCGGATGTTTAGAGTGAAAGAGATAAAAAGGAAAAATGCAATATTAGATTAATGAACTAACACTCAACCAACACCCTCTCCACACCTTGGAGAGGGTATTTATACTACTTTGGCCGGTTGTAACCCTAGTCCTAACGTGGGCTTAATGGGCCTTTATTGGGATTTTGTTATACTAGCCTACTTAGTTACCCAAGTTTCCAAATATTACTAAATGAGATATTCTAATCGAAGTGACCGATACTTTCGTATTTCTAACAATCTCCCCCTAAGGGAGGTCACTCCATTTTACAAAATCTTAAACCTAGAATACTATGCTTTGTCTTCAATCTTGAGCTCGCAGTCTTGATTTCTTTATCTTGTGAAATATGCTTGTAGACTTTGACTTTAGGCTTTAAGCTTGCTTAACTTGTAAGTGATCTTTGAGCTTCTTGAGATCATCAACCAAGCATAATCTCTCATTATTAACTTGTAAACTTTTGCCATCTTGTGCACTTGTGACTTTTGGACCGACATACTCATACTTTTCTTGATCTTTGAAAGCTTTGATTGTCATCTTTCTTGAAGTCTTTAACTTTAACACTTTGTCACTTCAAGAAGGACGTTCGGTATCAGAGTAGCGGAAGTCTTGAAAACATGTACTTGAGCTTTCATCATGTAATTACATTTGTCGGTCGAGTATGAGCATGCGGCTATGAATCAGCAGGAACCAGCAGCTGCAGCAACATCCGTCTTGAGCATCCACATGTACAACAGGTCTAGACGAAAGTGTCTTTGTCACTTCGTCGAATCAGTTATAAATAACCAACGGTTCCCCGTTATTTAGTATAAATACTGCCTGTGATCAGGTAGAATTCAAAAGAATCTCCTTGACATGGTTTCGCAGCTGTACTAGCCGTTCTTAGCACCGGAGCATCTCAAAGCAGACAACACGGTGTGAGTGAATCGGAAGTTCCTTTCTTCACGATTGAGATGATAAAAATTGATTAAAAAATCAATCGACGAGTCTCTTGCTAAAATGGTTTTGAGACCCATCGAGAGTTTTAAATATTTCAAAACTTCATCAATCGTCAATTCATAACTTGGAACAAGTTTGATTCATAAAGAATCGCACCTTTGTTTCTTTCCAGTTGTCACAAGTTTGATCCATAAAGAATCGCATAAGTCACCTACCATGAGCTTGTTTGATGTTGGCTCAAGCAGGATTTCCATCTTCACTGTGAATACTTAAGTATCACTCAGATGTTCTAGCAAAATCACAAGGATAATGCATAGGACTCTTAGGATTTTACTTGATTTCACAGTGTATGAAGATCAAGCATTATTGGATAGTGTCCTATAGAGATTTATGGATGATCTCTTTATTGGCTCTAGACTCGATAGTGCACTTTAAATTTAGTGATTGGAGGCAAGAGTTGAGTGCCACCTTTTCAATATTAACTAACTCAGAGTGAGAAAGTCGATAGAAATGAGTGTATCTCTGTGAGTTTTGAGACAAGAGTCTTTTCGACCTTGAATGGATGGGGAGGGTTGTGCATTGCATCACTAGGTCCATGATGACTATCTTTAATACCAGACAACAGCTTAGGTGTTACTGATAGCATATGTATTGACCCGGCTGGTTTCTGCCTAAGTGTAAGGAGGGCTTCTTTCTTTTCACCCTTTATCTTAACTTTTCTTTTTAATTCCACAACCCCTTCAATGCTTACCGAGACTTCATTACTACCACCTTGTTGGATTAATTCCGGTGCTAGCTCTATCTCAGTCTGCATTCTTCCCATTCCTTACCTTTCTCCTTTTTCATCATACCTAAGGACTTCTACACTATCTAGTAGAATATCCCTGGGTAGATCCCTCCGGTTTTGGCGGGATCGTAGGACAGATACCTAACCCTAATCACCTTTTAACTCCAAGTAATTAAATACATGGTCGGTCTATTGGTATTGCCACGTGTTGCCATTCACCATCCAATATTTCTCCCTCTTCATATGTTCATCGATATTCAAAACGGTTTTGTACATATGGGGATAAGCAGCACTAGAGTTATTAAGATCACGTTGTTATAAGTTTCATATTTTAATCACATTTTCTCCCCTTATTAAAAATTTCAAATCTTTTGATATTTTGGATATCAAATTATTCAAATATGTTTAAGGAAAATTAGGGAGAGAAATGTTCTAATTATTCACAAGCTATATTAGGAGCATAGTAATGCTCCCCCTCAAATTGTGAGGTATATTATATGGTGTTTAAGTATTATAATTTGAAATTTTTTGAATTTACTAAAAAATTCTTGAAAATTGCATACTCAAACACTATATATGCCTATTATTAATCTTAATCTCCATAGTACATATTCACAAGATTATAAACAACACAAGAATGACCTGATATGAGATAGGACAACATATGGCATCATATCTGAAGTCCCATAAGATGTATTGTCACCACCTGCTCCATAATCTTTAGCAACAGACGAGTTCTTATTATTAAAGAAAGCAGTGGCTATTCTAGATTTACCCGCACGACCAGTTCTCCCAATTCTGTGAACATAGCTATCAATGTTGCGTGGCAAGTCAAAGTTGATCACATGAGCAACACATGGGATATCAAGTCCTCTTGAAGCAACATCAGTAGCAAACTTCTTAAATCGATATGAAGAATCGTGTTTGTACACAGTATCCCTCAGGAATGATGTAAGTAGATTTACTGGGACATTAGATGTCACATATAGTCTTGTTGATTTGTGGTTCTTGGGTTTTGAGTGTATCATTTTTTCTGCTTGTGTTAAATAGGCCGGAGCCCCTGCCGAATACCGAATAACATGTTTGTGTTGTCTTTGTGACTGTTTGAGAGCATCCAATACCCTCTTGATACGTTGTTTTCCTTTAGTCCTTTTTCATCTTTGGATCAATCTGCATTTTTACACGTTCCAATCTGCATGACGATTCTTTCCGGTGCTAGAGTGTATTGTCTTTATGCGATTTGATGAAGCCACGAAGTTTGTTCATGATTCTGCTAAAGAGTCCAACTTACCTCAAGTTATACATTATACTATATGGCAATCTATTCTAATTTTGAAAGACACTTAACACATTAGGAATGATTAAATTGCTTCCTAAACGATTTAGGACTAAGTCGCCTCCTAAAGGTGATACGAATTAAATTTAGTTTAAAAGAAGGTGAAATTATTAAGTAAAAAATTTAATAATAAAAGAAGGACTGAATCGCCTCCTAAAGGAGAGGGACTAAATCGCCTCTAAAGGACGAGTGCAGGGAATAAAATTGGCCTCTGAAGGGATAAGGGCTTAAATCGTCTCCCCTAAAGGGAATGTATAGTTCACCTCCTTAAAGGAAAAGGACTACTCCTCTCTCTAACTAAATCGCCTCCTAAAAAGCGGGAGGGTGGATTCAGAAGGACTAAATCGCTCCTAAAGAAGTATGCCTTCTAAAAAAGGGGAAAGAGGACTCTAAATCCCTCCTAAAGGGGAAAAAGGGAAGACTCTCTACGGCAATCTATTCTAATTTTGAAAGACACTTAACACATTAGGAATGATTAAATTGCTTCCTAAAGGGAGGGACTAAATCGCCTCCTGAAGGAGGGGGACTAGATTGCCTCCTTCATAAATCCTAAATCGCCTTCAGTTATAATTCTTGTCTTTTAGGTATCCTTTATCAGTCATTTAGCATACTTGAATATTTATAAGACTTCACAAATAATTTATAACATGTTTTATCCATACAAAAGTCAAGAACGACCAAGTATGAGCAAAAGTGAATCATTTTACACATTCATTAGGAAACAAACATACAAATTCTGGATTTTAAAGCATAAAAGCATACAAGGATGGTGTCTAACACATATAAACCATAAACCCACTAACATTTTGCTTTTTCTACTCGAAACCTAAATTTACGCATACAAAAATCACTAAAAACCACATCATATGTTAATGAGAAGCAAAACTGTTTTAGGCGAGTGACTTATACCCTTATACGATCATAAAGACTCAATCAATTTAGGGTTTCATCCACTTTCGATTTTCAAGAACCCAAGATTGAATTCTAGGGATTGCGAGCTCAAAACTGAATAAAACTCTAATTCCTTTTAAGTGGACGGTATAAAGGATGTAAGAAACACTTTTCTAGTTATACCTTAATGTTGAAAATTATTCGTTGATGATCTTGATCTTATGAAGCGAAATGGGTGAGAGGGAAAAAAATGATTAAGTGTTTTGTCTGTGTGTGTTAATCAAACACGGTCAAGGGGGTGTTTATTATTGGGACTCTTA
>BQNB010147202.1:0-16469 GCA_026074375.1 Tanacetum coccineum
CTCTAAATCAACTCACTTTCTTTATCTCTTTTCTAGTTCGATTCGTGTTGTATTATATGAAGTGTTAACGGGATCCTACAGGTATCAATAATGGGTACCCGAATTCCTAAAGATCTAAAGGCGAACCTCCCAATTTTTGGGTGGAATTTTGAGGGTTTTTGTGCTAGTCATACACATTCCTATCCATGAGAGGCTATTAATACTCGGTTTTTGTCGGTGTGTGTCATAAAAAGAATTTAAATTTTGGTCAAAATTACCTTTTTATGCTATTTTTCGATATATTACCCATCATTTTAAGGAACAAGCAAATGGCAAATGAAAGAATAGTTTCTAAGGCTTATTTTCCCCTTACACTTAAGTTAAACATTGTCCCCAGTGTTCTATAGAAGTACCTATAAAAACGAATAAAGGGAAAAGAAAACAAGTAAAAGAAACTAGTACTCCTCTGGTTTGCTCAATAATGGAGAAGAAACATGCGATAATTGGTTAAATCGTCCTCCAAGAATCGTCTACTGAAACTTCATAAGAACTTCCAAGCTTCTTCTTATCATAATATATCTTGTAATCAAAGACAAAGACAACTATACCAAGCGTAAAATCCACGGGTGAATGATAAATACAACCTCATTAACTAGGTTTAGACTCTATGAAAGCAATAAAGATAGGATGAGTGTGTTAACGTAATCGTAGTTTTCTGTAGGTTCTTTAGGAAAATTACAAATTCCAGAAATTATACAAGATGAATTTCTCCAAAATTAATTAAAAATCGAATTTTCCTATAAACGCCGTCATGATTAATCCTGACGCCGTCTCTAGGGTCTGTAAAGAAGAATTTTTTTTATTTTCTTCAAAAATTCCTGCATGCAAGTTCCCATTAGTTATTTCCTGCAAAATTTACTGTAAAAACCACAAAAATAGTTAACATAATCATATGACTCAAAACAAACACACAAGACACACCTAATATGCAAGAAAATAATAGATTGGGTTGCCTCCCAATAAGCGCTTGTTTTTGTTCGAGTCACGAGCCTGACTCTATGCTTATTTGACGCGTAAAAGGTGGGTCTCCCATACACTTAAGGTCAAGTGCGGGTGATAGTAGCGATACACACCATTTCAATGGAAGTATGCTACGTGGAGTGAAGGTGGTGTATAAATGGTCAAGGGTTCTACTACCTTCATCCTAAAACTACCCGGACTATATGGGTTGTTAGATGGGTCGGTTCCTCTTTTGTCTCCTAGATTTACATCTGAGGGTAAAAAATTGGGTAAAAGTTGAGGCTCTGGTTCATTAACACTAGGAAATCCCTTAGAACTAGTAAAGAGGTCATGAGTATTAGTATTTAATCCTAGATCCTCTAGTTTCATGTGGTCCAAAGGTTCAACCTCCATTGGGATTCTTATAGTCTCTTCTACTTATTCTGGGTGAGTCACGGGCGGTGTGTATACCTCAAATGATGGGAGGACCTATGGGGTACTTTGTGGGATTGGATTTTTCACCTTATCATCCATCGTATCTAGATCACCTATAAGCTCATCATCTAACCATGCCATGCACTTAGGCATCTTAACCATAACTATCTCACATTCTAAATCCTCGTTATATGTTCTCTTAGGTTGTGACTTAGGAAATTCTATCATGTCATATAACTTACGGGCCATTGCTATGGAGCTCTTCTTAAAAGTTTGATGCAATTGGTCACTTTTCCTAAGGGTCTCACCAACAAAAGTTGATCCTAAACACGAAGGTTGTTCATACGAATACATCCTAGGTGAAGGCTCATATGGTTCTTTAATTTCACTAGGTGGGTATTTTGTGTGCGATGATATTCTACTCCACCATTCATCATTTTATATACTTCCTTAAGATTCTCTAAGTGGCTTTTACAATCTTCCGGATAATTTTTACGGTAATATTCTATGAAGCACTCATATTGTTCTTCCGTTAACGACTCAAGTGTGATTTCATTGACAAATACATAAAGAAGAGATAGACTACGAGAAAGTTAATTGACACTTAATTAAGATCTTACTTGATAGGAATCTTGTGAGTAGACCTAAGCTAGATTGAATCTGAATCCTACGGTATTCCTCGGCAGCGGCGCCAAAAACTTGATGTGGGGTCCCTAAGAACTTCATAGGAAGTTTTACAATCCCCTAGGCAGTGTACCTAACCGTTGTAGTGTAGTATAGGCAAGACTCAAGGGTTGTTATCGTTCTCTAGGGAAATAGGTTGGGAAGACTTGATCACGGTCTAACAGAATTCTAGAGGTTGTGAGAAGATTATTTTTGTGTTTTCATATTTTATGAAAGCAAGTAAATCTATGGGTTGAGAGGTTGGTTTGTTTAACTAATTACTAAACTAATTTAATATCTATTCTACTAGTGATAACTTTTATGATAAATAAATGTATTTACCTAATCATGCACTACTCCTCAGATTACTTCTCCTAGATCCGTTGTTTTGTCACACTTGTGATGATCTGTGTAAGTATTTCCTAGGTCATGAACGGATTACACGAACCAGTCATCTATTTAATATTCCGTTAAGGCAACACACAAGTATGGTAGTATCACAAGGCCCATAAGAGTATATTAAATGCATGTAAAATAACTTAAGAGGGATCAACCATATAGTGGGTAAGGTAGTATGAAGACTGTTATCGATGGTATCCTTTCTACACTACTCGCATTTCCCTAGACATATCAGCATCGATACAGACAAAATCTGGCTTTCTAAAGCCTAACGCACACATTCATCAACAAGAAGCAACATCAAAAGGATCTACAATCTAAGTTTCATGCAATCATAGATAAATAAAAAGGAGGGTTTAGCCTCGCTTGTTATAAAGAAAGCAAGAAGACAAATTAATCAAACAACACATAGATATATTGAATGATTAAAGATAAATACCTTGCTTGATTAAAATATGGATTCAATGTAGTACAATAGGGTTTTGAGGCCCTAAAAATGACCTATAAAGCTTCTAAAACGACTAGGGTTCGTCTCCCTAGGGTTATACAAAATTATCCTAAAAGTTGCACACTAAAACCCTAAAAACGGATTTATATTTATAGAGTTGTCGACGCAACGGCATTGCTTTGTGCTCCTGACGCCATCGCCACGTAGACGATTCTAGATCCTCTTTAAGTCGGCCACATCCTGACGCCGTCACCATAATCCTGACGCCGTCAGTAGATTGATCACGATGACATCGCTTTATGCTTGTGACGCCGTGTCCAGCCACTGTTTGCAAAAGTCATCATGAGATTTGGTGTAGGTCCGTAATCTTGTTCGTTTCTTCTCTAAATGAGCCCAAGTCATGTGTATTTCCTCCAAAAGCCATCCAAGTGCTAAAAACCTAAAAACAAACGATTAAGCGACGCCATCACAAGATAGAATCTTCTAGGTCTAATTTGAGTCGGTTACATCCTGACGCCGTCGTCAATTTCCTGACGCCGTCAATAGATAGATCGCGACGGCGTCGCTTTGTGCTTGCTACACCGTCTCCACGCTCTGTATGCACAATTCTTCAAGATAAATGGTGTAGAGTCGTAGTCTTGTCTGTTTCTTCTCCAAATGAGCCCAAGTCACGTGTATTTCCTCCAAATTCCATCCAAGTGCTAAAAACATGAAAACAAACGATTAAGCACATAATCTGTGCATATTTGCATGATTTAAGAGGTTAATTGACCCTGAAATAGTGTATAAAAAGACACCTCATCAAATACCCCTACACTTGGGATTTGCGTGTCCTCAAGCAAATGTGCTTTTCTACCTAGACAATAGCAATTTTAGGGGCATTTAACCTACTCTCTAAAAGCATTTTACAACACAACCTTCCAGACCTCGTATTTAAAAGCACGAAAAGTATATACTAGCACCTTACATAAGTGTTTGGGATTCTCTCTTTCGCTCGGGTGTATAATAAATTATAACAATTATGGGAAATAGAAAATTAACACTCATTACCTGTCATAGCATATAAATTACCATAGGCTTGGTAAACGATCAAACCTCCACCGCTAGGCGCAAGCATTATTCATTACTATTAAAGAGGTCTTTTTAAAGGGTTGTGAGGTGTAGGTGTAAGATAACATTAACAGAAACAAAATTGGATGGGATACATTTGGGGAGTGATTCTTGGGTGAATTTAGGGTGAAAGGGTTAGCTAATTATTTATACAAATACACGTTGGTTGGGTTGCTAAGCCAAGAACTCGGACAAGATATACAAACTCTACATAACTATACATCAATCTCTTTCTTTTTATTTTCTTGACTCTAATATAAACATAGACATAAGCAAATGGCAGTCCGTACATTTTTTTTACTTTTTTTATATACATTTTTTTCGTACACTTTTGCCCTGCCATTGCTTAAACATATAATACATCATAGGGGTTTATAGAGACATCCCTACACTTGAACTTTTACATACTTGATATTTACAATCTAACTAATGACCCAAATTGAGGCAGATCAAAATAACATGGAGATCATTTGACAAACATATAGGGGTATTGACTTAACTTTTCTTCCCTATTCTTCCGTGAAATAAATAATACCATGAATCCCAATCGTCCCAAAACTGTATTTACAAGACTAAGGACTTAGCAACCATGTACTCAATAATTAACTTGGGTTAAAACAATAATGTACTAAAGGTGAGTACATACAAGGTAGTCTAAGGCGATTTTGGTGTAACGATTGGTTTAAGGGTTAACAATGCTCTTCATTAATAGTTCGGCTTAACTAGAAAATTATGAGAACCGTGAAAAAGGATAGGCTCGAAGGGTTGTATTAGGGGTATCCTGCACTAAAAATGAGTGCATGGCAAGGCTGTGGGATAGTTATATGATCGGTGTGACCATCATAACAGTTATAGGTTTAAAACATGGGTTAATCCTAGTGCCTCTTATCTAGCAAATCCTAATACTCACTATGCAGTCTCGGGATGCATCACAAAAACAAGTTCTAGAATTTAATATACTATTGGTACACTCATATAGTTTAATACCGATACCAATGTTCCAGAAAAGGCGACAAAGACCATACGTACACATCTGTAATGACAGAATAGTCACATATGACTGCATTCGAACCTTAACTCGAACAAGCTAAAGGTATAAACTATCTTGGGTATCCAAAATAGATACCCGAATTCCTATAGATCTAAAGGCAAACCTCACATTTTTGGGGTGGGATTCTGAGGATTTTCGTGCTAGTCATATAGATTCCCTATCCAAGAGACGCTATTAATGCTCGGCTTTTGTCGGTATGTGTCATATTTTTTTTTTAATTTTGGTCAAAATCACCGATTATGCTATGTTTTGATATATTACCCATCATTTTAAGGAACAAGCAAATGACAAATGAATGGATATTTTCTAAGGCTTATTTCCCCCTACACTTAAGTTGAACATTGTCCCCAATGTTCTATAGAAGTACCCGTATGAACGAATAAAGGGAAAATAAAATAAGTAAAAGAAACTAGTACTCCCCTGGTTTGCTTAATAATAGAGAAGAAACATGCGATAACTGGTTAAATTTCCCTCCAAGAATCATCCAATGAAAGTTCCTAAGAACTTCCAAGCTTCTTCTCATTAAATATGACTTGTAATCAAAGACAAAGACAACTACACCAAGCATAAAATTGGCGGAATAGATATATACAACGAGAGTTTAAGGTTTTGACTCTATGAAACCAGTAAAGATAGGATGAGAGTAATGATGTAATCATAGGTTTATGCAGGTTTATAAAAGAATTACAAATTTTAAATGTTGTGCAAACTATTTTTCAAAAATACTTGAAATTTTTTAAATTTTCATGTAGCTAGGCTCACGACGCCGTCAGGATAAATCCTGACGCCGTCTCCAGCCTCTGAGAAAATTTTCTTTTTGTTTTCTTTGAAAAACTTCATGCATATGATTATATAAGTTATTTCCTGTATGAATTACTGCATGAAACTTGGGATTAGTCAATACAATCATATGAATCGAAACTGAAGCGAATTAATCTATATAATTTATTTATTATGTTTGAATTGGTTCTTAAAAACCGGATATTTCCCCTACACTTATTTTGTTTCAAAATACCTTTGATTGTCAAAAAGACGAAGTTAAAAACAAAGCAAAACATGATTACAAAATTGAAATCAAACATAAAAGAATAAACGAGAAGAATTAAAACACACGACACTCCTAAATGCGGGAAAATAAACATTGGGTTGCCTCCCAAGAAGCGCATGTTTTTGTTCGAGTCACGAGTCTGACTCTACCCTTATTTAACAAATAAAGGGGAGGGTTCCCCTACACTTGAGTTCAAGTGCGGGTGATAGTAATGGTACACACTATTGTGGTGAGAAGGAGCCATATGTTGAAAAAGTGGTTGTTGAATTATGTGTTCCAAATGGTGTGTTTCTTTGATCCTACCCTTCTCTACTTCTTTTGGCCTAACGGGTGAGTTAAGTCCTCTTCCTAGAAAAGAAACTTCTTTAGATTCTAATTCCCAATCATTTTCTATCATCTCCAAATTCGAAAAATCAACACCTATGGATCCTTTTTGTCCTAATAAACCCGGTTTAAATCCATAATGTTTCTTGGGGTCGCCAATGCATGGGTGATAATAGCAATACGTATCCTTAGGGTGGAAAGATGCCACGTAGGGTGAAGGCGGTGTATGATTGGTCAAATGATCTACTTCCTTCATCCTAAAACTATCCGGACTGGGTGGTTTGATGGGTGGTTCGGGGCCTCTTTCTTCTCCTAGATCTACTTCTAAGGATAGGAAACTAGGAAAGGGTTGTGGTTGAGGCTCCGGTTCATCAAAACTAGGAATTTCCTTAGAACTAAAAGGAATTTCATGATTACAAGTATTCAAGCCTAAATCCTCTAGTGGTGTTTCGTGTAAAGGTTCTACCTCTTTCGGGTAATTCACGGGTGGTGTGTATTCCTCAAATGATGGGAAGACTTGTGGGGTACTTTGTGGGTTCAGATTTTCCACCTTATCCCGTGCTATACCTCTATGCATCTCAACCCAAACATTCTCATGTCTAAACAATCTTTTTGCTTGAGCCTTCAAATTTGCTACTTCTTGTTTAGAAACAATGTTTGGTGGGTTGTCTCATTCGTTTTAGCCTTGGGTGAAATTTTCTATGGCTTCCCATACTTCTTCACCGCTTAATTTGTAACACCCTCAAAAATGTGTCGCAGCGGAAATATGTCCGGGGGCGTTAATTCATAATACAATAGCACAGGATACAAGAGAACGACCTCTAAATGTGTCGTTTGAAAAATAATCTCGTTGATTTTTTTGAAATTGATATAACATTTGTCCCATAATTGCATCACTTGTATTGAGCATAAATCTTAAGATCCAAACGAATCATTACCCTCTTGACTTCAGAAACCATAGTAGGAGAATGAAGCAAGAATCAAGAAAACTGGTATAATTTATACAAGAGCACTAAACGAGTCACGATTACAACAAGGCTAATCTATCTCTCTCACGCAAACAGCAACTCTAACTTATTTGAGCACACATCAACCTCTTCTTCTACTAGTCTCGCTAGAAAACTACATACGCGCGACGATTCTATCATACACACTTCACTACGCGAAGCATTCTGAGGAATTCTCTACAGCGACCTCTCAAAGATAAAATGAGCTCCAAATGCACATCACCTGCTGAGCGAACATGTAGAGTCAAACATCACATTTCTAGACACCTTCAATATACTTGCAACTCACAGCACTAACTACAAATCAAGTCAGCCGGGACCTCGAACAATCGTGATCTTCCCTCACCTTGCTCAACTAGATGAGCGCCATTAAAGTGTGGTCTGCACCCTTCTTGACCCGTCTGAACATTCACTCAGCCTCAACACACGTGCAGCTAGCTACTCAAAAATGCGCGCATATTCTCTAACACTGCGAACCAACTGACAGTGTATACAAACAGAGAGTCCCTCAAAACAATAAATTATGTTCATAACCTAATTCTACTAACCCCCAACACGGTAGGCGTATTGAATCTGAACATTTGCATGCCATTGATCATTGATTCTATTTCTCTACTCGAAGTTAATTCTACAAGAGTAACTTCATTCTAAAAGAAATATCTCTCTCATTCTCAAACACAAAATACTCAACTCAAAACATCTACACATAGACACAACGAATTCTAACACTACTATAAATAGCCCCTAACCCATATTCTCACACTCTGTAAACTCAGCTAAACAAAACTCAATAATTATCACATCTAGATACACTATCTTTTTATACTTCAACCTTCACATTAACAATCTCACTTATCTATGTCTTTACTGAACACTAAACACACCAGACACTCATTCTTCATCACTTTATTAAACATGACACGTTCCACCATAACAAAACCCAGTGCATAGGTATCCTTACACAACATGGTGAGAACTCTTCCTTTACATCGTCGAGATATGCTAAGACTGCGGTATGAACTTTTCCCACGAGTCTTCTCGAGCGCGCATCGACAACGAACGTTACTGATCGAGTACACGAAGTCAGTGCGTCTGAGTCGCAACATTGCAAACTCGCATTCTTCCAAGTATCTGCCACGAACTCCTCAATCACACTGATAGCTATATCTCATTGACACACCACACAGAGTAGTAATGCGTGAGAAAAAACAAGTCCATACCTGATCACACAGGCGAGATCTCGATGCTGAAATTAAGTAGACGCCTTGTGAAACTCACTTGCAATGTAAATAAGTATACAAATCAACTTTCGTGATCACTTTGGTCCATCGTAATCCGAATCCTTAGCCGTTTGTCATTTTAGTGAACTTATACATCATTCTAAGCATTAAAGTGTTTAGTGTTTGCTTTGGTGTTTAGGGAAGGTGTTTAAGTTTGGTTCTAGGTGATAAATCAGTTCCTTAAAAAAACTAATAGATCAGTTTATGAAGGAATGATTAATCGGTGTTTTCCTGATAGGATTGAGTAGAATCGGGTTCTTAGAAGGAGTGAGTAGATTCAGGCTCCTGAAGCGGATGGGAAGGATCGTTTCCTATGGAATGAGTAGATGGTTTTCCTGAAGGAATGAGTAGATCGGTTCCTGAAGGAATGAGTAGATCGGTTCTTGAAGGAATGAGCATATCGGTTCCTTCTTGACTTCAGTAGATCGGTTCCCAAAGGAGTCAGTAGATTGGTTCCTTCTTGACTTCAGTAGATCGGTCCCAAAGGAGTAAGTAGATCGGTTTCTTCTTGACTTCAGTAGATTGGTTCCCAAAGGAGTCAGTAGATCGGTTCCTTCTTGACTTCAGTAGATCGGTTGAGTAGATCGGTTCCAACTGTTCGAAACCCACAATCTTCAAAACACAAAAAGACCTATTTTGAATGATTTTGACATGATTTTTCTTGTAACAAAAACATGACCTAAATCTAACTCGTATTTACTGATTTGACAACTTTTAGTGTAACCAACATTTGAATGACTTCCCGACCTTAAAAACTTTCGAGGCAAGATTTTATGGAAAGTAGACTCTTTTGGATTATTCATAGACTCAAGAAACATATCAATATTCGTTTTTATCACCCAGATAACAGTCGTTGAACACGACCCAAAATTCTGCTAAACCCTAAATCCAGTTTTAACGCTAATCTAACCAAACCACAAGCATGTATACGCATCTAATTCAATCCTAAGCATACTAAAAATCATAATATATCATAATCATTCTGTATTTTAATTAAAACCCTAGATCCATCATAATTAGGGTTACATGAATACATTAATCAACTAGGATTAAACACACTTACCTTGATTCTTAGCACCTAAATCACAACTCTTGAATGCTCTTGGATCACTTAGCAAAATTCGAATCCTTAGGGTTTTGGGGTTGGATCTCATGGCACAAAGAGAAGAAGGGAGAAAATATGACTAGGGTTTTTATTATATAAACTTATCTAAGTAGAATCCTAGTCCAACTATAATTTTTAAATAAAAACATTTTTTTTCCTTTTCTTTATAAACTGTATGCCCCCTTTAATTATTTGTTATGATGTTTTATTAATTATACTTATATTTACATTACCTTAATTTTTTACTAAAACCTAAGCTAATTTGGGTAAACCTTTTTACATAAACACTACTTACTAAACTTTCCAAAAATAACTTTTCATTTCACATCTCACTTTCTATTTATGGAAAGTTTTTTGCGAACTTCCATATTTTACTCACATGCTTCCTTTCCTATAACTTACACTTCTTATAAACGCGTAACTCTTAAAAACCAAGAATTGACGTATCAATGCATGCAACACGTCTTTCATTTCTATTATCACCACACGTGAACAAATGGAATACTTAACACCAAACTCATATGCACACAAATAAGATAATCGTTTACCTCTAAAATGACATCATGCACATATGTAAACCACTTCAACCTACATAATGAACACATAGCACGCAAGAAACATACAAGATAGGCACTTAGCCATTTCTAAAGGTTTAAACTAACCTGCTCAAATCATGGTTGTCACAATACATATCATCATCGTATGGGTCATTTCGTAATCAACATTCTTATAAGTTTCTTTCCATTTTCCCAACAAACTATTAATAGCATATCCAACCTTCTTTGAAGTCAGAAAACTTGCCATTTCATTATCAATTGGTTCAACTTCATCCTCACTATCATGATCACCCGATAAAACAACCTTTTCTACTGGTTTACCCTCATCATCCACAAGTGTAAATTTTCCATCAATAATTAGTCTTTCAAACTTATCAATATTTTCAACAATAGGTGTAGTACTAGTACTACTAGATCCCACATTCCAGAACGAAGATCCACTAGAATTGGCCTCTTTACTAGCTAAATTTGAGGTCCCTCCATTTGTACCCAAGTCGACATCATTTTCAACCGAATTAAGCACATTAAATGGGTTTGGATTACTAACCTATTTTCTAGACTTCAAATCTTTCTTCTTATTACCACTAGTGTTGTTATTATGCTTTTTAAAAACAGGTCTATAAACTTGTTTGACCGGTTTAAATCCCATTACAGTTTATCTAAAATATAATCATAACGAGGTTCGTAATCTGCGTGTCGCCACGGAGCGCGCGTAATTAATTTTGCAACGGATCGATAACCCCAAGTACTATTTGTCAGTCGTTGGGACTAACCTTGCAACGAATCAATAACCTCAGTGACTATTTCTGTAAGTTTCTTAAAAATATATATTAAATTTCAACATTCTTTATAAAATTATAGGTACGTCAGAAGCATTGCAATATTGGGCTCGTTTTGTTCAAAATTCGACGATCGTTTAAATGGCATATTTTTTCTTTCGAATGAATCGATAGTTATACGTTTCATATTTGATAAATAAAGTTTGTTATATTAAAAAGTCGTAAATAGGTAAAAGTTTAAGGTCGTTTTTGTAACTTTTCGCATACTTGAGGGTGCGTTTTATAAATATTATTTTCTTTTTTTAACCTCGAATGTGGTGAACATTTTTTTAATATTCCTTAACGATTCCAAAGGCATTGCCCTTTTATATAACTTATAATTAGCTCAATATTAATTTTCCTTTAAATTTTAGTTACATGATTTCGTTTACACATAAATTTATAACTAGAAGGGTATCCGCGCAATACGATGACAGGTATCCGGTGACTACTTTTGTGGTGAGCAAATGTTTTTCATTTTAAACTTTCCTTATTTAGCATGTCTCAAATACTTTATAAAGCAGTAGAGATATATTTTTCTAAAAGTAGAACGTTTAAATTATTAATAGTGTAAATGGTTAGCACTTTTAATTATTAAAATTTAGCATTAAATTTGTGGCTATAAATTTAGTGAGCTTTTCTTATAAACAATTTCATTAAAATATATCATTATTGAAGGGCGGTTGCTTTATAGTTTAAATGAGACTTAAATTTTCAGAGTTTACATAAACTTTCTATTTTTCTTTTTATAGTAATGTTTTTTGTCTTAAAATTTTAAGACTTCCTTTTATAGGTTGTCTCAAATGTTTTACAATGTAGTATAGATAAAATTGATTACTTAGTAAGCCTTTTCTTAAAATATTCTGATCTACCTCTACGTAACTATTAATAAAAAATTAACAACGCATGGCATATGATAACGTATGTTAGTTTTAACCCATCAAGCTTATATGAAAAGAACAATCAATAAAAACCAGAAGAGATATCATTAAATGCTTGGCAAATGCTAGTCCAGGAAATTTGAAACAATCTGAAACAATTGGCGATCGGCGATCAAAAAACCTTTCCAAAAAGCATTTTTTCTTCAAACCCTAATGGCGATCGGCGATAACCACATTACTTTGAACCCTAAAAACATTTTCAGATCTACTACCTTCCTTTTGTATCGTACCTACTAAGGCCCTATTATTGTGAGCATCATCACGTTGTGAGTCGATCTCCGATAATGAAGTTTCTTACATGTTAGTTATGCTTAGGAACCATAGGGATTAGTTCTGATTTTAGGGTTTCATTTTTTTCTTTTATCATTGTCGCCTTGGAGTTTTTTTATTATGGGACATCGTCATTCAAATGAGGATGAGGTGCCAAACATCTCTACTTTAATCTTTGTTACGAATTTCCCAGATCAGTTTTATGCTAAGGACTTATGGAAGGGTTGTAATCAATATGGAACCGTCGTTGACGCTTTCATCCCAAATAGGAGATCCAAATCAGGTAAAAGGTTTGGCTTTGTTCATTTTATTAAGATCTTTGATGTAGATCATTTGGTTGATATCCTATACACAATTTGGGTCCAACGTTTCAAACTCCATGCAAACGTTGCTAGGTTCCAGAGATCACCATTGAAAAATAGTAATACTCAATTCATAAATAAAGTGGGGAAAAAGTCTGTTCCAGACGTAGTTCATAAGGACAGTGGGGTATATGGGTACTCTAATTCTTATGCTCACGCTGTTAAAATAGGGTCTCAGTCTCAAAATGTGGAGGAGGAGAACAAACCAAAAATA
This sequence comes from Tanacetum coccineum, assembly GCA_026074375.1. Taxonomy (NCBI): domain Eukaryota; kingdom Viridiplantae; phylum Streptophyta; class Magnoliopsida; order Asterales; family Asteraceae; genus Tanacetum; species Tanacetum coccineum. The sequence continues at coordinate 13,011 of BQNB010147202.1, forward strand.
GTGCTTGATGAAATGTGCGTGAATCAGCAAAACTATTCCACATCTTTGATGGGTAAGGTCAAGGAATTCAGCTCATTAACAAATTTGAAGGTGGTTTTAGATAACGAGGGTTTTGATAACATTAAGCTAAAGTATATGGGCGGGTACTAGGTGATGATTGAATTCCAAACAGAGGCATCAAAAGAGAAGTTCAAGGCTAATGTGGGCATTGGTTCATGGTTTTCTCAGTTACAACAAGCTTCAAATTTATTTCACATTGATGAGAGAGTTACATGGGTGGATATTTAGGGCATTCCTTTAAAGGTATGGACAAAAAATACTTTAAATCGAATTACTTCTAAATGGGGTGATTTACTACATGTCGAAGATCAGGATGAAGATTGCTTTCATAGCAAAAGATTTTGTATCAAAACGAAGTTAGTAGAGAATATTTTTTGAGTCGTTTAAAATTATAACTCAAGGTAAAGTATTGTGTGTTCGTGCTAAAGAAATTTCTGGTTGGATCCCTGACTTTGTAGAAGACGATGAAGGAGAAAGTGATTCTGATGATGAAATAAGAGATGAAGGATTACACGATGAAAATGTAGATAAGCATAAATATGCAACTGTGGAAGGAGAAAGTGATGTTGAAGAGGTCGCTGAAACTATTTTTGAAAATGAACAATCTTAAGCCAACAAGAAGGACGATCTTAATATTGGACAAAATGATATTCGCTCAGAGGACCCATTTAATATTTATGATCTCCTTAACAAGAAACAAGACAACATTATTGGAGGTTCTAGCTCAGACAACATTATTAGTTTATGTTGTTAAATTTATATCAGTTGTGTAAGAAGAAGTTGTTTTGCTCACTTACAACTGATTTTAACTTAGGGTATTTGTATATTCAAATAGGGGGAGATTGTTAGGTTTAGTTCCTGAGCCCTTCAGTCTTTCAGTAGATTTAAACATAAAATCCCCTAAGTATTACTCAAGCTAAAGTCTTTCGGTTTGAGTCACTGAAGTTTCTTCAGCGTCAGCTCTTCAGGTCCTTAGAAGATTGGGAAGTATCTTCACTTTAGTTTATGCAGCGGTATAGAAACTGAAGATGACTTTTGGTAAGAGCTTCAGTTCAGCTTGGTTGACAATTCCAAGCTGAACGTTGTCTATCTTCTTAACATAAGTTGAAGCGTGTTGTTTCACTTCTAGAAGGTTTACAAGGCAGGAAAAAGATTGCTTTATGTCAAAAATAATAAAGCAATCTCCTTGGGAAAGTAACTTCTAAAAGTTGGTATAGAAGTACAACAACTTTCTTTAAAGGACGGTACCTAGTACTAGAAAGCAAACGTGAATTAAATGGTAGTTCAACCACCTATTTAATGCTTGCCACGTAGTCTAGGTTAAACTTGTAAACCCTAATCCCTTTGCCTATAAAAGGAAAGGGATTCCTAGAGCAAATGTTATCTCTTCCAATTAATGTGATACACATTGAAGAGTTCATTTATCTCTCAAACAAACTGAATGGTACTACTGAAGCTGAAGCTTCAGTTTAGTCATAAATTGTTTGTTTTCTTACTCTCTTAACTTTGGTTAGAGTTTAAGTTTGAAGGAGATAGCACCCCAATTTTCATTCAACCACCTTGCTATTCCGCAAGCAAGGTGTGTCATAGATTCTTTATTTGATTCTAATAAGAACCTATACGTTGAAAAGTAATTATGTGTGTTTTAAACTTGTTCTTTATATTCTACATGTATATCTGTTTAAAACTCACTTCGTTATCATGGAATCTGATTAGTTTAAATTAATAAACCTTATATCAGATTCCAAGAGATCAACAAATAAATTATTCAATAAATAGTAAATCGCTAAGCAATAAACCACACACAATAAGTATTAAAATTTTAATCAAATTTAAACTTGACGGACACTTTAATATATTTTTGAGAAATTTGACCTTTTCATCAGTTTTATAGGAATTAAGTATTATACGAGAAGAAATGACATGTGATTTGTGATGCGAGTGTTAAATTTTTAATCACAAATTACATGTGATTTTTCATATTACAAATCACATGCGATTTTTCGTATTTCAAATCATACGTGATTCTTCGGGCATAACTTTCAATACTTACAGAAACGGGACTCGAAAGAATGATCGTCAGAAGTGCTCCTCTAATGAAAGATGACTTTATGCTCGACATGATGATGCAAATAGTTTTACTTAATGATTAACGATTTATGAATATTTAATTTTTTGTATAAAATAAGAACCTTTATTTAAAAATAAGTAGCTAAAATTATCCGATTTTATCGTTAGCTTTTTTGTATGTTTATTGAACCAAATTCATGCATATGATAGACTTGCACGCTAAGGTAAAAAATATTTCAAAACGTGTCATAAATAAATATTATAGTACCCTATTTTCAATCAAGCAATGTTATACATTCCTACTAAATCTTCCTACTTCACATAAAGTTTGACATGTGTAATTCACTACTTATCTCTCTTAAACTCCATTGATTTTTACATTTATCATAAACATAGAGATAGGTGGATTTGTAAGAACAACATGTAAAAAGATTTATCATTTTCTTTTTCAATCATCATCGTATGCAAACATGTAACTAAACAACCATATCCAATTATCGTTACATTATAGTACACATATTTCCAATCATCATCATATGTAAACATACAACTACACAACCATGTGCAATTATTCTTTGGGTTGTACTGTCAGGGCCATTTGGTTTGAATGAGGATAAATAGGATTTGGATTCATATTTGAATATAGATTAGCGTTTGGGTTTGGATTTTATATAAGAAACATAATATATTATTATTATTTGGACTAATTTAAATTTGGATTAAAATTATGCAATTAGCATGTTACATGTACAAAATGATGAATGAAGACAAAAGTAAAAAAAATAATAAAAGAATTTATGTGGCTTGCAACAATTATTAGAATAAATCCTTTACTGTTGGGTACATTGACGCATTTCAAACCCATATACATAAATCAAACAAGTTCTTTTATTATACTACTAATCCTTATAACTAAACCAAAGCCCCATAACAAACAAACCATTAGTAATCCTTTTACCTTTCCCACCTTCTTATAAACCATTTTATTGACAGGGCAAGATAGTGTTCTATGATTTCTTATTATGTATTTTTTCTATTACTACTTTTAACTTGTGAAACTTTATATTTTATATTTCGTATATTTTTTCGACAATTTACCCACTTTATTAATAGGACAAGACATTCTTTTATGGTTTTATGCTTAGTATTTTTTGTATTTTATAACTTTTGACTTGTCAAACTTTATATTTTATGTTTCGTATTTTCAATTTTTGTAGTTTAAAAAAATTTAAAAATTGAAAAATAAAGAAAAATAAAATAAAAGCGGCATTACTTGTAATTTAGGGGGTATTAATATTCAATCTCTAATTATTTTAACTTTGTCTTTTT
>BQNB010147204.1:0-16469 GCA_026074375.1 Tanacetum coccineum
TTTCAGTTGGAAGCCTACAGTGATAGTGATTATGCTGGTTCTCATGGTGACCAGAAATCCACTATAAGTGGATGTCAATTTCTGGGCAGACGGTTAATTTCATGGCAGTGCCAGAAGCAGACTATTGTGGCTACTTCTTCTTCTACTAAAGCCGAGTATGACTTCATGAATACCAAAATCTTCATAGACAACCAGAGCACCATATGCATTGTGAAGAACCCTGTCTTTCATCAGAGGACCAAGCATATTGAGATTAGGCATCACTTTATAAGGGATGCCAATGAGAAGAACTTGATACAGGTGCTGAAGATTCACACCAATGAGAATGTGGCTGATTTACTGACCAAGGCATTTGATGGACCAAGATTTGAGTATCTGGTGGTCCATATTGGGATGGTGAATCCCTCTTTCGTGAATTGAGGGGAGGTATAAGCCTAAGGGGAGGCTTGTTGTTGTATATTTGTATATTCTAACTTTCTTGCAGGTGGATATGTTGTTTTGTGGGATATTATTTTCCTGTGATTGCAGGTAGTCAATACTGCTGCTAGGTGTACATTCTTCCTGCTGACAGGATTGGTTTCTGCTGGTCGTACTATGATTCTGCTGGTAGTTATCCTTTCTGCTGGACGATTGGTTTCTGCTGGTCGTACTATGATTCTGCTGGTAGTTATCCTTTCTGCTGGACGATTGGTTTCTGCTGGTCGTACTATGATTCTGCTGGTAGTTATCCTTCCTGCTGGATGCTTTGTTTCTGCTGGTAGCTATGGATTATGCTGCTGGTTCCGTGTACATGCTGGTGGGCATACTTCTGCTGGTGGATTCATTTCTGCTGATAGGGTGTATGTTCCTGCTGTCTGCATGGTTTCTGCTGTTGGATGACTCTTTCTGCTGGCTGAATATATTCATGCTGCTGGAGTTGTTTATGCTGCCAATACATCTATTCATGCTGCTGAACTGGTTTGTGCTGGTAGTATCATGTTCCTGCTGGCTGACTTATTTCTGCTGGTAGTAACCTGTTTCTGCTGTCTCAACTTAGTTTCTGCTGTGCTCAGTTTGATATTGCTGGTTGGTTGGTCTCTGCCACTAGTCACTTGGTTTCTGCTGGTAGTCTCCATTCATGCTGGTGTAACAATGTATCTGCTGCCTGAATAGTTTGTGCTGCTCACATATTAATTCTGCTGCTTGACTTGTTTCTGCTGATTTTTTTAAGACTGGTTACTGCTGGTTGACTTTCTACCTGCTGGTCTTAAAAATAGAAGTTGAATAGTTTTTCGTTTTAAATCTCTATTATATGGTGTTTGGCGGTCACCACTTGCCTGAACAGGTGGCGTACAAGTTGATTTTCACTCAATTACTTCAACTTCCAAGGTTAAAATTGTACCAATCAAATTAAAAGGTTAACTTTTCACACATTGGACACAATTAACCTAATTAATCCCAAATCAATTTTTCATCTTTCCCACACATACACCAAAATCATTTGCCTCTGTATACTCTGTATCATCAACCTAAATTCAATAATCTCCAATGGCGGCACTCCAATACAAAGATGATCACAACAAAATCGCTTACTTGGGGAGGGAACGAGGCTGCGAGTACTTCACAGATATCCTTAGCTATTTGGACCACTCTCCATTAAGATTGACAGGTGTATGGGACGCATTGACTCCTTGGAAACTGAGTTGGGAACGTCGAAGAAAGTTATGGGGGGTGCTATTTTGACACTAGTTTCTAGAGTCAAGAAGCTAGAGAAAACGGTTAAGCAGTTGCGGACAACACGGTTGGTGGGTGATGTCCCTGCATCTGAAGGGGATGTGGACATTCAGGATGATGTTGACCTTGATGGATTATCACGTATGGCATCTGCAGCTCTCGGTCCTGATCACACTGCTGTTCCTTCTGAGAATGTGGAGGAACGCGAAGAGGAGGAGGTTCCTCTAAGGCGTAAGAGGTCTGCTTATCGCCGTGCCAGGACGGAGTTTTCTACACCAGCCTTTGAACAGTTTCAAGCTCCTCTTTCTGCTGGTCCTTCTGTTACTGCTGACAAGGGAAAGGCTCCTATGCCTGATTTGGATATCCCTGCTGAGTTTCTTGCAGAGGATGCACAAGCCAGGAAACGCTTTGAAGAAGAACAGGCTAGTGAGCGACTGGTTCAACAGTTACAGGCTGAGGATTTGGTTCAGGAAGACTTGCCAAATGTTTCTGAAGAGCGCGCAAAGGAATTAGATGATCTCATGCTGCGTATGACAGAAACAGACTGGTTGAACTTGATGATGCAAGTCGGCTCTAATCCTGCATTGGCAAAAGAACTGTTGGGCGCTGATGTCAACGAGGGGAACTTTATTGAGCGCATGACTGCTATTAAGGAACGGAAGAAGCGAGCCTTGGCAGATTTACGGTATCGAGCTCTCAAGGGTAAGCCATTGAAGAAATCTGAGGTCACACAGCTGATGCGCAACTTGGTTAAAAATCAATGGTGTGCAGCTCATAATGGTACCATTACAATGAAAGACGTCAAGGCTATGAATCAAAAACAGTTGGTTGAAGAGTACGAGTATATTTGTAGACGTCTTGAAAAGGATCGCTTGTTAAGTGCTCAGTACAACCTGTTTCGACCCAAGCCTGTCATTACTGAGCCTCCTTCTAAGCGACAAAGGGTTGAACGTGCGACTTCACAGCCAGCTAGTGTTCCTGCTGCTACAACTCATACTGCTGATGATCCTGATTCTGCTGGTGGTGGTACTTCTAACATTGATAATCTCTTTCCATGGGAACGATGACTCCACTCATGGTGGATTCATTGTGGAGTCACCTGTTTGGGCACCAAGATGCTCCATACACAAACAAGCCGATGATGGTTTGTGTTTAGGGCGAGGTCCCAGGTCTACTAACTGCATTTATCTGCAAAGATTGACAAGTGTAGTGGACGCATTGACGCATTGGATACTGAGTTTGGGAACGTCGAAGAAAGTTATGGGGGTTGCTATTTTGTCACTGTTTCTAGAGTCCAAGGAAGCTAGAGGGAAAACGGTTTTTAAGCAGGTAGCGGACAACACGGTTGGTGGGTGTGGTCCCTGATCTAGGGGACTGTGTCATTCAGCGGAGGATGTTGACCTTGATGGATTATCACGTATGGCATCTGCAGCTCTCGGTCCTGATCACACTGCTGTTCCTTCTAAGAATGTGGAGGAACGCGAAGAGGAGGAGGTTCCTCTAAGGCGTAAGAGGTCTGCTTATCTCCGTGCCAGGACGGAGTTTTCTACACCAGCTTTTGAACAGTTTCATGCTCCTCTTTCTGCTGGTCCTTCTGTTACTGGGAACCGATCAATAAATACAATCGGAAAGGCTCCTATGCCTGATTTGGATATCCCTGCTGAGTTTCTTGCAGAGGATGCACAAGCCAGGAAACGCTTTGAAGAAGAACATGCTAGTGAGCGACTGGTTCAACAGTTACAGGCTGAGGATTTGGTTCAGGAAGACTTGCCAAATGTTTCTGAAGAGCGCGCAAAGGAATTAGATGATCTCATGCTGCGTATGACAGAAACAGACTGGTTGAACTTGATGATGCAAGTCGGCATCTAATCTGATTGGTAAAGAACTGTTGGGCGCTTTGTGATTGTCAAGAGGGGAATTTATTGGAGGCGCATGACTTCTATTAAGGAACGGAAGAAGGCAAGCCTTGCAGATTTAACGGTATGAGCTCTCAAGGGTAAGCCATGAAGAATTGAGGTCACACAGCTTATGCGCAACTTGGTTTAAGAATCAATGGTGTGACAGCTCGTAATTGGTACCTTACACTGAACGACGATCAAGGCTATGAATCTTCAAAAACAGATTGGTTTGAAGAGTACGAGTATATTTGTAGACGTCTTGAAAAGGTCGCTTGTTAGTGCTCAGTACAACATGTTTTGACCCAGCTGTCATTTACTGTGCCTTCCTTCTAAGCGACAAAGGGTTGACAATGTGCGACTTCATAGCCGTAGTGTTCTGCTGTACAAAACTCATATGCTGTTTATCCTGATTCTGCTGGTATGGTTGGTACTTTTATTCCTGCTAGGTAGTGGCATTTGGTGCCCCAGTTTCTGACTCGACTGTCCCCACTCTAGCAGCAATGGATTCTGTTGGTTCACACCATGAGAGTGGGGTTTCACCATTTGCAGATTCTGCTGATAGTTCTTCACCATCAAATGTTCCGTTTGAATCTACATCAGGGGGTATTCTTGATTTTTTTCTTGACAGTGATGAAGGTTCGAGTAGTATTGGTGTTGTCTCGAGTTGCTGCTGACCTTGACTCGGATGAAGAGTGCTTGCTGTGATTATCTTTTGGGGTGGTATAGTCAATTTCGGGTGTGGCGTTTTGTATTTGTGGACACATCCCTGATATGAGATGTTGATCCACGGGTTAGGTTGATGAACATGTTTCTGATTATGCCTCTTCTCCTCGCGGTCTCGTCGTAAACACCGTGGGGTGAGAAGTGATGACTTTTTATAGGATAAACCAGTTGAAGACTTTCTCAGTTCTGAGAGTGAGAGTGATGATGACATGGACACTTATATTCCCCCTATTCCGTATGGTGCATTTAAAGATTGGGAGATTGTGCGTTGCCCGCTTAGTGCCACTTATTATCATGTATATTATCAGGAGAACCGACGGCAAAAGTCCTTTATCTACTTGAAACAGTTGTACCTTTCATTTTTTGGGTTTTTTTATGTGAGGACTCTCCTTCTTTTGCTTCTGACGGTAATGAATGAATCGGTACTTTGGCTAAACAGATGTAGATGTTGGCTTAGATCTTGGGAGGGATTAAATCTGTGTCTGTGTCAATCACTTCATTCTGATGATGTGGGAAGTGCTTTTGGCGAGCACAAGATGAATGGATTGTGAGAAGCTGGCAGCAGTTTGTATCCTACAGGTTCTGTCATGTCCTGGATTTGAAGAATGGGAAGGACTGTGTTCTGTTCCGGGGGACAAGGTCTATCCTATTTCGGGCAACTTGCTTGAATCGGTATGTTACGCCACCGGCTCACAGTTCCACCCTCGTATTGTCGGGATGTTGTTGTTGCTGGAAATATAATTCAGACGGTCCAGGATGGTTTAAGGCAAGCATATGAGTGTCTTGCATCTGCCCCTATGTAAGTTGTTTCTATGTTTCTGTTTGTAGTTATTTCAATAGATTAGTTAGTTTATTTAAAAAAAAAAGAAAAAGCTAAGTTGATTTTTTTTTTGTTTGCCAAATTATCATCTTAGATTTAAATACATTCCTGTAATAGTATAGTAAAACTTTAGTGTTGCATAAGTTTGGTGTTAGTGCTTGCACTGCACGACAAATGGTTTTCAGCTCACCATGGCTAACAGCCAAGAAGATCTGGCTACCATTGCAATACGGATTTGGTGTGTAACTCAAATCCGTTGAATAGCTGTTAAGGGTTTGCTAAAATCTATGGCCTTCACTCACCATTGTTCTTGTAACAAAGAGTGGCTAGTCCATGAGGGTACGGTCTTGGTTAAAGACTTTTCTCAAATCGTTGATGGTTGCCAGGGTTACCAAAATACTGATGGTATTCATTTTCCATGTTCCTGTTGGGGATGAAAATGACTAGTCCTAAGAGGGTAAGGCTCTTGGTTTTACAACCATCTCAAATCCGTTGATAGTTGACAATTTACTAAAAATTGTATGGTTATCGACTCACCATATTACTCTGTGTATGAAGAGTTGGCTAGTCCTGAGCAAACGGCTACAGGTATAAAGGAATGTCAAATCCTTTGCATGGCTTTCTAAGTGGCAGTTTGCCAAAAACTGTTAGGGTATTCAATTCACCTTGATTCACGTTCTGAAGAAATTGGATGTTTTTGCTACACCAAGGTGTTTGTTTTCACCAAAGTATCATCTAGCCCAAGAGTGAGTAGCTACTTGGTAAAGGCTTATCAAATCTACTTATGTTGCTGCAAAGACTGGAAGCTGCTGTTCTTTGACCATGCTACTTCATTTGATTCTGCTGTTCATCGAGTTCATGCTGTTTCTTTTGATGCTGCTGTTTTGGATACTGCTGCTCCGGTTTCTGCTGCTTGTGGTTACATTGTATCTGCTGGTATTTACGATGCTGCTGGTTCGTCTGTTCTTGCTGTCTTCATCAATATTTGCTGCATACTTTGTTTCTGCTGACCTCATCAATCCTCTGCTTCGCGAAGAATCTATCTAGAAACTTCGGAATTAACGTAGTCAAAAAGAATAATTGAAAAACGACTAAGTGTTGTTTCTGCTGTTAGAGATATTCATTTCTGCTGATGGCATTAAGTCGTTCCTGCTGATTATGTTTCTGCTGGTCATGTTCTCGTTTCTGCTGACAGAGATAGAATCTGCTGATCTTATGTATAGACGTGATTAATGTAATTAATCTCATAAAGATAGGAATGAGATAAATTAGGAAGAGATTGATATTACGCGTTTTTAGGAAGAGATTGATGTATATCTCTTACGTAATTTTAGGAATCTTGTTTAGCAATTTAGGGTTTCTTCTCTATAAAAGAAACCTTTAGCATTAGGATTTGTCACGGATTACAAATCACAAAAACAATTTATTATTAATAGAGAGATCCATAGAGGATCATTGGTTATATTTATTCTTCTTTATTCTGTATTGTTTAGTTTCCGCCTAAACATTTGTTAGAGTCTCTCACGTATATACTTGTGATTACATAAGTACTATACAACCACAAAGGCTAGAAGATCTATCTAGTTTCAGATCCTAACAAGTGGTATCAGAGCCTGGAGAGAGCCTCTGATAAAGAAGAATCACTCGTTACCACAACAAAACTTTGTTTCTCTAAACGATTAACTATGTCAGAACCCATGCCTTCTATACCTACTCAGTCAACATTCACTTATCCTAACCCTAATCCATCTGCTTCACCTTCGTTTACTCAAGATGATACCTCGGAATCTTTCATACCTGAACCCACACAACCAATACCTACATTCACTCAAACTGCTTTCTCACAACCTGCTGTTAACTATCAGCAAACAAGCAGTTTTAAACTAGAAAGAAATTTTAACACAAAGAGGCCCAACACAAAAATCAAATGTCACCTAAATAAGTCCAAAACAAGTATAGACCAAATAGACCAAAACAGGTAGAGATTGTTTGAAGAAAATAAGCAAAACCAAATTGACCGCCACCTAAATAAGCCCTTACAAGCTCGGAAATAAGCTACACAATAAACCACAAAATAATCACAAAATAACCACAACGAAACACTAAAGGAACCAAGATAGAACATGGCTCTAGATACCAATTGAAGAAAACTCATTTCACACAAGTGATGAACTAGAGAGAGAAAGTAGAGAGAGAAAATAAAAAGGAAAATAAGAAGGTTGATTAAATTATGTGTAAATTACAAAGAGAACCAACACCTTCTCCATGTGTGGAGAGGGTATTTATACTTAGTAAGTGATCGGTTGGGTCTTGGCTTACATGGGCTTTCCATGGGCCTTGGACTAACTAGCCCACTAAGTTTCCAAATATTGCTATACAAGCTATCTACCGATATCTATGAAGTGACTGCGACTTTTCTAGGAATTTCGTATTCCTAACACAAATTGGCATTTATGTAGTCGGGACTTCCTTTGTTGGGAAAAATTGGGTCTTTCCACCCTTCTCCTTCGGATTGGGCTAAATTCTTGGTGGTCTCCCATGCGACTTCTACCCTTAATTTTCTAAGTCTCCCGCCAGCTTCATAATCAATGGCCATCTAGGTGGCGTAGTCGACATGATCGTAAAAGATTTGAACTTGAAGCCATAAATCAAGATCATGATGAGGGACTTTTCGGAGTAAGTCCTTGAAACGATTTCATGCATCGTAGAGAGATTCATCTTGATGTTGTTGGAACATCAAGATATCATTTTGAAGTTTAACATTTCTTTCTGGTGGAAAAAACTGTGCGAGGAAACGAGTGGTGAGATCATCCCAAGTCGAGATGTGTGACATTTCATAATTTCAAGGTCAATATTTAAATTCATACTCCGTCTTTATTTTTTACTTTTGAGTAAAAGTTCTCGTTTTACTTTTTACCCGATTTAGTGAATTTCTCGTTTTTAGCTACACGTGAGCCGTGTTTAGGATTTCTATCCATCTTTTTGTCTCCCGTAGTTTAATAATCCATGAGATGCCCCGGTGATTCATGATTCCTATTTTTATTATTTTCGTTTCGTTTCACATTTAAGTAAAATTTTATTAAACTTTTTATTTAAGCTTACCTTTATTTAAACCTCCACACTTTTGCAACAAATAAATACAACAGATATTAAATAACAAAAAAATACATAAGAGGCCATAGGCCAGTCCAATAATGCACACACACAAACACGACACAAAAACACACACACACACACACACACAATTCATTTTCCATAGAAATGGATCTCATCTTCCTCCTTATCCACCTTCCACGGCTGCCACAAAAATCACCACCATTCCACCATCTCCAAAAAAATTTCATCATCATATTCTTCATCACAACATCCTCTTTATACTCCTTGCAAAGTTTGGTGGATCAGATCGAAGATTGAAGCACTTTCTTGTTGATTTTCTTGAAGATTTTTGGTAGGTTTTTGTGTAAACAAGTGGGTATTGATATATTGGATATTTAAAATCAAAGTTTAATTTGGTTTGGGTGTGTTTGGGGTTAGAAAATTCAGCAAGCACAAAGAGAGTGTTTTTGTGTTTGATTCTCTATTGTTAATCTTAATCTTGTAAGTTTTAACACTTGGTTCTTGATTTTCTTCTTTGATTTAGCCATGAATTTTGATCATGGATTCTGGAAATAATTGAATTTTTTATGTTCTTGAGAGTATGGAATAATTAGTGTGGCATTGCATAGTCTTCTGGTAAGAAAAAATAGTGTTTGGTTGGTTTTTGAAATGAATTTTTGGGATTGTTTTGCTACAGCAGGTTGTTGGGATGTTTACGAATTATTTTTGGCTTGTAAGACCTGGGAAGAGTTAATGAGGTTGTAGGAAATTGTTTAAGGTTTATGTGGTGAGTTGAATAGGGCTATAACTCCTCTGGATGAGTGAGTTATTTCTATTTTAGTAAAACTAGTTAAAATCTACACTCTGTTAGTAAATGGGTCATAACTCAAAACAAAATTACTAACTTTTTAAAAGGAAATTATGATACATATATAGAACTCTTAGAGCTATCACCTCCAACTGGCCTCACATCAATAGCATTTGTAGATTTCAAATTACGTCTCTTTTCGTAAGCCGTAAAAATCAGTCACATGTTTCATAGGGACTGTTTGGGCCAGGAGCTATGTGAGTGCATAATGATATATTTTGGCTTTTGAAGTTCTAGGAAATTAGATAGGGTGGTATAGAAATGTCCTAGGTTCATTTAGCTATTTGGATAGGGCCGTATCTCCTCCCGACGAGTGAGATATATCCGAAATGGTAAAAGCAGTCGAACATTGCAAACAAAAATTGATATTGCTATAAGTCAAGACTTTTTTATACCAACACCCATTTTTGTAAAACTGTAGGTTCTAGGTATTGAGTCAACTTAAATTTGGCCGCGTGTTTCATTCTCATTGTACGTACGGTTTTGGAGATATGCTAAAAATGGTGAAGCGGTAAATTTTAGAAAATAATATGCTTTTGTATTGAAGGGTAAAATAGTAATTTCACCCAGGTTATAAAACTTTCTGGGAAATGGGGCCTATATATCTGGAAAATATACTCAAAATTCTCTTTGTTCGCGAAAACCTCATATTTTTATGAATTACGTATTAGGAAATATAGGTTTGGGAAGTTGAATAAAAATTCAGAATTTGGAATATACATATTGTTTTAAACTTGTAAATGGTAGTAAAAACTTTAATAAGCTAGGATGGTTAAGAGTGAAGATGGTTACATGTTTTTCTACACATAAGATCAGGTTAGACATCAAATTTTGGGTAAACATTACATTGAAAAACTTTAGTGCAATGCCATGCTTAATTTGGAAACACGACTTATGAACACTTGTTTATTTTACATATTGAACATTATTTTTATCATTCTAAGTCGCGTAAATTACTCTAGGTTGCTCTTAGGAGTTCTTTCATTGTTCGACGTGCTTGTTATTATTACTTTAGGTCCTATTACTCAAGGTGAGTTTATAGCCTCGCCTTTACTTACCTGTTAGTTTTATAAACTACACCCTCAAAATGGGTCTTAGTGGAAATATGTCCCGGAGCGGCACAAAGACTGAAAACAATACAACGAGATTTGATTGTTTGAATGTATGTAGAAATCCATGAATGTAATCTTTGTAAAATTTGGACTCCAATGCACATCAGTTATGTCAAACATCCTATTAACCTGAGAAATACATGCTTAAAAGTGTCAACATAAAGTTTGCGAGTTCATAGATTTATGTAAATGTAAATGTAGGATCAAAAGAGTGTATTGTCTACTGCTTTATCCCCAATATCATGATAAGTGTTTAGTGACTACTACTTTACCACAATATTACAAAATGGGTGTTTAGTGACGTTCAATAAAAGTAGTGTGGATCACAAGATTTCAAGTGTGTGACAATGTAACACATACAATATTACAAAATGTAATTACGACTGCACTAAGCTCATGAAACTGAAGCTACGACATGAATGTATGCAATTTAATGCCAATGAATGCCCCGTGTAGATGTCAACCCATAACATCTAAATCCGATATGGTATGCGTCCGTTAGTTCGATTCACTAAAACTAGTGAGAGCTACTCACTCGAACGGGGATGTCAGTCTCAAATAAATCTATTTATAACACACGTGCTTATACAAAGTAATTAACAATTCATGATAGTGGGCTTGGTGTGTTATTGCTACTTAGGTACGCTACGTAATTATTGTAAAAATTGGAAAGTATTGTACTTGTGTTATTTTGTAAAATAAGCAAGTATGTAAATGAGTTTGGAATCAATCATGTAAACGAATTTGTAAACGAGTTTGTAAATGAGTTTGTAAGTAAGCTATGAAAACAAGTATGTAAACGAGTTTGTAGATGCGCATGTATTCTCCCCCAAAAGAGTTAAAAAGAAGTAAAATAGAGGCCATGAAACTCACCTTAAATGAAAGTATCGAATGTAGTAACAATCAACAAAGAGTGACGTCACAAATAGCCGGAATGCAACCTAATTAATTATAGGTCGACGTCACAAATACCAGGGAATGCATAACCTAATTCAATTATAGGTCGGATAAGAATAATGCACTTGAAATAAATACAACAATGTATTTTTATATCGTTATATCACCACCTAATAGTTTTGTTTAACTTGTATAAAATCAAAATAGTGTTTACGTTAAGTTTACCACTTTTATTATTTTTGCAACGACAATATATATATAGTTTAGTTAATTCATAAAATAATATTTATAGTTTAAACCGCCGTTAATAAATATTATATAAGTGTTACTATAATATTTCCTAAGGTTTTTATTGGCCCACAACGAACCGAAATATGTCGGAGAAAACCCGTTTTACTATTTCTAACAGCACACTTTTTCTGTGAATAGTGCACAGGAAATTTCATGTCGATGTCCGAAAAATAATCCAACTTTGCTTACGTTTTACTCAACCGATATACACTTTTAGACCTCAAAACTAGCATTCTTATAGCGAAAAATCATTCTAAACAAGTTTGTAGTTTTATATTTAATCCGATTCGGACCCGAAAGCCCTCAAAAATACGTATTATAAATCTGCCAGCACTTTGCCAAAAAACTGTCTTGTCGGTATTGTTTCGAATCTAGTTTTGGCCATAACTTATTCGTTTTAAGTCTGTTTTAGCGTTCTTTATATGCACGAAATCGTTGTAAGATATACTAACACATTTTTAAGGTTTTAGCTTGACAAAATCTCCGCAACTAACAGCCATATAGCTACTTGTCCACTAAAGCTTTTTACACAATTTTCGCCAAGTATTTCTACTCTATTTTCATACCACAAATCCACTAGTCTATATACTTCAACCACTTTCAAAATCCACAATCATCCACTAACCTAATCCCATCCAACACTTCACAATATTTTACTCGTTGTCATTATTAAAACTTTGTTATGCTTCCGCTACTTTTTAACTCAATTATTATGGGCTGTAAAACTTAAATCTATTTTATCTTATGCAACGAGTAAACTTTTTCAAACGTCTATGATTAGTGGTCGTTCTTTATTGCTTTGTGATCGGATTGTTATGACGTCACGCCCTCGGACACGTATTCCGTCCAGGCCCCGTTTGGGGGTGTGACAAATATCAATATATATGAAAATCAAAAGAGTGAAAGTAGTATGCTTACAAAGTGTATGATCGAATAGAAACCCTAGCTTATGATTCTAAACCCAAAATCCTTATGAAACCCCTAAATTTTGAATATGAAAACCCTAACTTGTTCTTGAAAACCCCTTTCTTTAAATGGAAACCCTAACTTGCAAAACCACTTGGAACACCTTAGATTACACTCTTGATTAACCTTGTATGCTTGTAAAATCAATAAAATGAAAACTATGGATTGTGTTGGTAGCTAAAATTGAGCCGTG
Source organism: Tanacetum coccineum (assembly GCA_026074375.1). Lineage (NCBI taxonomy): Eukaryota > Viridiplantae > Streptophyta > Magnoliopsida > Asterales > Asteraceae > Tanacetum > Tanacetum coccineum. The sequence continues at coordinate 12,578 of BQNB010147204.1, forward strand.
GGTTTTGGGGTATAAGTGGGAGAGAGTTTGTGATTTTTAGCTTGTGAAATGAGAAGTGTTTAGTTAGTTTTGATGGCCTTTAAATACTAGAAATATCTAGGGGACATATCTTACACAAATCTAAGAGTTGTAAGGGGGGTACGTTTGGTGGTGATTAGCAAGGGGGGATGTGGTTGTGTCATAGAGTGTAAGAAAGTTGGTGAAGTGTGTAAGTGAGTTAGCTTGTGAAATGGAAATAAGTACATGGTTATTTCTAAGGATATTTTGTATCATTTTGGTGTTGGTTTTTAATGTGAACCGGCCATGGGTGATTTTTGGTGTAGAAGTGATATAATTTTTAGGTATTGGGTCTAATTATGGGTATTTGATTAAGTGTAGATAGGTAGAATGGTTTACATGCATGCAAAAAGGTTTCAAAGTGCGAAACATAAACGTAACATATAAAAAATAAAATGTGAAAAATTATAAATTATCTTCGTAAAAATAATATAACACTTGTTTGACGTAAACTTTTATTTGTTTGATGTCGGTTTACGTTGATTGTTGATTTTCAGTTTACGCGATTTAACATAACGGTTGAAATTAAAAGTAAACGCGTAAAAGTCTAAAGTAAATAGTTGAATATTTATGGGAGAGTTACATACATCCCCAATATCACCTTATTAATTACATATTTTCTCACCACACATCTTAAATAACAAATATACCCAAATTTATTTATTTAAGTACATACATACTCATCTTATCTATTTTATCAATTACTTAAAATATGACCATTGTACCTTTTTATATCAATTTTAGAAAGAAAAAAATCAAATTCGATTGAAACAATGGAAGCAAAACAATGAGTTATTCCCCACTAATAAATTAGTTCATTGTTGCCCACGGTCTTAAGAATGGTTCTCCGTCATGCTGGTATAATTCAGTTTTGGTTGAATGTATTAGATTGTTGTTGTTTGTACGATTGCTGTGGGGATGTCCAGTCGACAAATCTGTGAATGTTGCAATTTGTTTATATGTTGGTGTAATAAATTAGGTAACCTTTTCTCCGAATAAAGAACATTAAACTTCAACCAAACAGTGGTAACATCTTAAAATCTGAATAGAAGTTCAAGTAGGAACAAATAACATATAAACGTCATTACCTTCACTATGTGAATGCGAACCTTCCTTATCTGATCATAAATTTGTATTTCTTAATATGTTAATTGAATGGAAGGAAATGTAAATTTGGCTCATTAAATCAACAGAGTTACGAGTGTTGTTATATAAGTTTTCATATGTCATTTTTGTCTTTTGAACTCATTGTTTTGCTTACATTGTTTCAATCAAATTTGTTTTTTTTCTTTCTAAAATTATACTATACTATATATTTAAAAAGCAAGATCGTTGCCCCGAGGCACTCTTAAATGCTACCCGTGACCCCTTTTTTTTCTTTTTTATAAAACCGACCCGAACCTCATTCATCCTAACACGTTCTTCTTCCTCTTCATTCATCTAAACCACGTGTCTTCAACCAAACCTAACTTCTAATAAACCTACGCTAATAGTCGAGCACTACAGATCCGCGTGCGAGAATGTATTGCAAGTTTTCTATAGGTTGGTGTAATTATATTAGTTGTAACCTATTTCGTCACGAATAAAGAAGATCATTAACTCTTCATCCCAAACAAGTTTTCATAAAAGCGTAACATCTTAATAAGCTGAAATATAACAGACATAATTAGGCCCATAATTACAGACGCAGACCTTTATTCTAAGTGGACTTTTATTTACAGTAAACCTAAACTATATTCTAAGTGGACTTTTATTTACAGTAAACCTAAACTATTAAACAATGACTTTACAAAGATTAATGGATTAGTCTTCCAACATATTCCCCCCTAATCTATTAATCTTTGTGTCTTCAATCTTCTTGTTCCTTGATTTCTTCTTGTTCTTTTGGTTGCTATTCTCTGGTTCCGGTTAAGGTAAGTCCCCTTTCTCCGGTTGTCTTCTTCGATTAAGGTAAATCCCCTTAAATCGTAGCCTTGTCCCCATCTTTCTAGTTTCTTTTGGCATATACCCTACCTTTGTCAACCATCTCGGTTGTAGGGTTATCTCGAACCAGGGTTTCAAGGTTTGTTTCATCTCTTCCTTTTGAATTCTGATGAACTCGATATGTGTTCTTTTGTAAAAGTATAGCAGCCTTTGTTTCTTTCTCTTTTCTTTCCTTCTGATCTTTACTTAATCGAATCACTCGATTTCTGGGTTGTTATAATCGACTCTCTCGATCTTTGATCCAATCTTTAACAGATTTTTGGTTGTTGTTTATCACAAACAGTCAGCCCTCTCTGCCTTCCTTCTTTCTTTCTCTTCTTGAATCTGCCTTTTTTTTCTTTTTTCTTCTTGATATCCATGGTAGATTCTTGAGTGATGATTGAAACATGATTGTTGTGTTGTTTGATTCCTTCTGGGCTCTGATACCAATGTTCTACAGGTCGTGATCATGGTTTTCCAGGATCGAATAATGATCAAACTACTTCATGATTAATCATCATCATACAAGAAAAAGAACAGGAACAGGAACAAGGTTTTGATCTCTTTAAATCTGATATATATTAAAGTGAAGGGATGGTTTTGAATACAGGAATCCTATCTATATATAAAGAGTGATTCGGTGCCTTATGAGGGTTATACACCGGTTCACATAAAGCAAACGTCACAACTATTCCTGTAATCCCTAATAACCGTTATTATTGGGTTTGTTGGCCTATGGCCCATACCAGTAAAATACAGAATTTATCTAACCTAATATTATACAAAGATTAATGGATTATAAGTCCAACAGAACCTTCCTTATCTGATCATAAATTTGTATTTCTTAATATGTTAATTGAATGGAAGGAAATGTAAATTTGGCTCATTAAATCAACAGAGTTACGAGTGTTGTTATATAAGTTTTCACATGTCATTTTTATCTTTTGAACTCATTGTTTTGCTTACATTGTTTCAATCAAATTTGTTTTTTCTTTCTAAAATTGATATAAAAAAGTACAATGGTCATATTTTAAATAGTTGATGATAAAATAGATAAGATTGGTATATATGTAGTTAAATAAATAAATTTGGGTATATTTGTTAATTAAGATGTGTAGTGGGGAAATATGTAATTAATAAGGTGATATTGGGGATGTAATTAATAAGGTGATACGAACCCATATTATCTTTCCTAGCATTAATCATGTCTAGGCACCCTATCGTCACTGATCTCACCATTACGGTTTAAAAGGTCACGGTTCAAAGAATATAAATGGTCGCAAGACTTTCACCTTGTCTCATTAAATGATACAGCTTCAGGTTATTAAAGCTGATTTTGGCTACTCTTGTTGAAGCAGTCCCTCATAAGATTAAAACTGGCATGGCATTGCACCAGTATGTACTGGGGGTGGTGGTGTAATAACTTTTATCGTTGCAAAGGCATCAGCCTACCTCATTTGCTGCAACATTATACTGGTGTTTTTCTTCTCAAGCAATCTGTAAACATCAACACAAAGATAACTATGTATCAGAATAAGACAATGGCAAATTAAAAGTACAGGAATTAAAAAAAGGGATTTTGAGCACTGCCGCTACAAGGTTATTGTGGTTACAGATCCACGACGTAGAAGTAACAAATATAAAGCATGTGCTAATGAATTAGTCTATTTGGGTTGTGTTTTATCTCAATAAAAACTTTAACACAAACGGTAGCTCGCCAAACGGATTAAAGTGTCTATAGATAATGGCTAAATAATCTTAATACATAAATAAGCATATATTGTAACAAATAAGCAAAAGTGCGAAGCATAGTTATGTCGCCTTATGTCGCCAAATAATAAGTGTCCTAATTCTTGTAGATAAACTGAAGGAG
>BQNB010147205.1:0-16469 GCA_026074375.1 Tanacetum coccineum
TGAATTTTTGGCATTTTTCTATTTAGTATATTATTTTTAATCATTTTTCTTAAGTTTAAAGTTTCGAAAAATTATAAAAAAATAGAAAAAGGTTTTATAAAAATACAAAAAAATAGTTTTTAGCATTAGAAAAATTACTTTTAGGTTTACATTCAGTAAAATCATTTTTACACCTTTTAGATTTTAATTTTCATTTTTGAGCCTTTAATTTTAAGTTTAAAAATAGGATTTTAATTTTAAAAATATTTAAAAATAGTTTTCTGAGTTTTTATGTTATTTTAGACTTTTCTAAGTTTAAAAATCATTTTTCTAAATTTTTAGTACTTAATTTGCTATTTTTTAGGATTTAATTAGATTAAAATAGTTTTTAATTCATAAAAAATTCAAAAATAATCAAAAAAAATGTTTTTCTTTTTCTTAAAATTTTCTTTTGTCCTATTTTAGGTTTAGAAATTAAGTTTGTATTTTTAGGGGTTAATTTTAGTGTATTTGCTTAATTGTCGCAATTCATTTGCTCCCGTTAATTAGTTTAAGTGTTTAATTGCTTTTAATTGTTTATTTTAATTGTTACTTTTATTTAGTAGTTATAGATAATCAAAAATATACTTTCTCTCATTCAAATCATAATCCGAGCTAAAATGTGGTTTCAATTACACAAGTCGTTGGGGAAACGACCCGGGTGATCATACTTCCCGGTTAAATATACGTATTATATATTATATATATCTTTTAAGAGTGAATTTTCCTTAGGGAATTTTCTTAATTGCTCTTGTGGAATTATATTGTATATTTTATTGCGTATCACCGACCTATCATATCTTCATGTGTTTGGTGCACTCTGCTACCCAACGAATGATAGCGAGAACTTGGGCAAGTTACAACCAAAGGCCGATATAGGTATTTTCATTGGCTATGCACCCACGAAGAAAGCATTCCAGATTTACAACAGACATACCAAACGAATAATTGAAACCATTCACGTTGAATTTGATGACCTAACTGCAATGGCTTCTGAACACAACAGTTCAGGACCCGCACTTCATGAAATGACTCCTGCAACAATCGGTTCAGGACTCGTGCCAAACCCTCATCCTTCAACACCGTTTGTACCACCTTCGTAAACTGACTGGGATATGCTGTTTCAACCGTTGTTCGATGAACTTCTCAATCCTTCACCTGGTGTTGATCATCCAGCTCCTGAAGTCGTTGCTCCAAGTAATAAAGTAATTGCTCCAGTTCTTGCTGACTCAACTGGTTCACCTTCATCAACTACAGTTGACCAAGATGCACCATCCCTAAGTAATTCTTAAACAACACCCGAAACCGAACCTCCCTTCATTCTAAACGATGTTGAAGAAGATAATCATGACATTGAAGTTACACATATGGGTAATGATCCGTACTTTGGTGTTCCAATTCCAGAAATCCCCTCTGATGAATCTTCATCATCGGATTCTATTCATATAATTGTGAACCTTGATCACCAAATTTCTGAACACAATAGCAAATGGACTAAGGATCATCCACTTGAAAACATAATCGATGAACTCGCTAGACCAGTTTCTACTCGGCTGCAATTACACACTGCTATTGAACCCAAGACATATAAAGATGCTTTGACTCAAGCCTGTTGGATTGAAGCAATCCAAGAAGAACTTAATGAGTTCGAACGACTTGAAGTATGGGAGCTCGTACCCCGACCAGACAAAGTTTTGGTGATTACTTTGTACCCCGACTAGACAAAGTTATGGTGATTACTTTAAAGTGGATCTACAAAGTGAAACTAGACGAACTGGGAGGAATTTTGAAGAACAAAGCTCGATTAGTAGCCCGTGGTTACCGTCAAGAGGAGGGAATCGATTTTGAAGAGTCTTTTGCTCCAGTTGCAAGATTAGAGGCTATAAGGATTTTTCTCGCGTTTGCTGCTCATATGAACATGGTCGTATACCAAATGGATGTGAAGACTGCATTTCTAAATGGTAATCTACGGGAAGAGGTTTATGTTAGCCAGCCGGATGGGTTCGTGGATAAAGATAACCCCAATCACGTGTATAAGCTAAAGAAAGCTCTTTATGGGTTGAAACAAGCTCCACGCGCGTGGTATGATATGTTGTCTTTGTTCTTGATATCCTAAGACTTCTCCAAAGGCTCATGATCCCATATTGTTTCATGCACCGCAGAGACGGCAAGGAATTACATTCTGGTACAATTTATGACAATGGATATTACTTTTGCTAGCAAACTACAACCTAAACTTTGTGATCGTATTTTCTAAATCATGTGTTTCAAAAATTTAAGAGTCAATAATGGGTCAAAAACACATTTATCTTAGGGTTCCAGATTTCTCACCAAAAAGTTCCAGAGGCATCTTTATTAACGCAGTCAAAATATGCCCATGAATCTTTAAAGAAATAAACGGTTGTTGACTCTGAAAACTTTGTTACCAGTGGATACTCCAATGGTGGAGAAATCCAAACTGGATGAGGATAAAGAAGGGAAAGCCATAGATCCGTCACACTATCGTGGTATGATTGGCACCCTCCTTTATCTTATAGCCAGTAGACCTGACCTACAATTTGCTATATGCATGTGTGCCCGGTATCAGCATGGCCAACAAAAAGCCACTTATATCGGTAAAAAGGATCTTTCAGTATCTAAAAGGAACCGTACATCGGGGTCTATGGTATCTAAAGGATTCTTCGATTGCTCTAACAGCATTTGCAGATACGGATCATGATGGTTGTTAAGATATACGCCGTAGCACTTCTCGTAGTATGCAACTTTTGGGTGATAGACTTGTTAGCTGGTCGTCAAAAAGGGCAAAAAGAGCGTTTCGATAAACTCCGGGGATACGGGAAGCGAATATATTGCTTGTCCGGCTGATGACTTCAAATCCTTTGGAGAAGATCACAGCTTACCGACATGGCTTTAATTTAAAAATAAAAATCCAATGTACGTGATAACAAAGCGATAATGCCTTATTCTGAAAACAACGTTTACATTCCAGAGCCAAGCCATATAGACATCAAAGATTTCACTTTATCAGGAGCATTTGAGAAGGGGTGATCTGAACTTTACTTTGTCAATAACGGAATATTCAAACTTCAGACATCAATCACCAAGCTCTTGGCCGAAATAGAATGAATTTCTTGATCAACAAGCTGGGAATGCGAAGTTATACCCGGAGACTCTAAACACTTGGCAATAAGTTGATGAATATTAGTTGTACCTATTCAAATTAACCTGTATCATATGTATATATTTTAAAACCATAAAAACCAAAAAGATTTTTCATTTTTCAAATTTTTATAAAAACAAAATACAAAAATATAAAATCTTAAAAACCAAAGAAAAAATTAAAAAATGAGAAAATATAAAAAGAGGTAATAATGGCATGTCTTCTGAAAATCGATAACATTTACGACTTAGAAAATGTCATTCAATAATGATACGATCCTGTAAATGAAGTTCTCGACATGAAGTTCCAATGTATCAAAACATTGCCAAATGGCTTCTATTATTACAGATATCAACCTTCATCATGTTAAAAGGCAAGTATCCGCCAAAAGGAAACTTGACCACTCAGCTGAGCATTTTTTCTCGCATAGGTCTACTTTTATGACCATGCAACAAGGCATGATGAATTACCTTAGCATCACAGACCGTATCTTTTACTATATTCCAATAAATGTTACGATGGTGCATTTTATTTTCATTTGTCAAAATAAGAGAAATCTTATTTTTATTGCTAAAAAGTTGTCTTCACAATGAATAGTATATTCCAGTAATCACAAAAAAGGATTTTTCAAAGAACAATTCTACCTCCCAAACAATGAACAACAACACTTAAATAGAAAATGGGTTCATATTAGAGGTGGATAAATCGTCATCAAATAATCTTTTAAAACGGTCTTTCAAAATAAGTCACGGAATTAAACGGATAAAGTTTTAATAATAATACGGATCATAATTTAAGGGGAGTTAATGGATTTTAACTACAAAAGCTTTAGAGTCATTGTTTAAAACTTATGGACTTAATATGCAATTTAAGACTATATTTGATTCTCACACGAATAGAATTTAAGCTTATCACTTCTTCAAACACGATCTCATAGGATAATGTGCATCCTAGTATTTTGCTTGATTCTGAGTAATCAAACTAGCAAGGGGAAGGGAATTTATATACAGAAAGATAATGCGTACAACAGTGATAGAAATCATACCTATTCTTAAGTTAGGTCATTCAGGGAAGACAAATGTCATAACCGCAAGAGTAAAAATCATGTTTACTTTTTTACTTTTGGGTGCACTATTTCAACTACATGGGGGTAGAGATATCTTGTGATTTCAAGTATGCATCATTTAAGATACTAGGGGAAGTGAAATAGAAGATTTATATCAAAGCTAGAGAAGATATTTACCTGATTCAATAAAGCATCCTCAAAACGGTTAATCACTAAGCTTATTATTAAAAGGGTAAGAATTGGTTTTAAATGAAAGAGGTACACATAGGTATGAATGATCCTTTAAATATTCAGTATCATTCAGGAAGAAATGTCTATCATTTTGGAGACTTAGTTTGACTTAATGTATCATTCAACTACTTGAGAGGGAATAATTGTGACCATCCGGGATGAGTTGACTTTGGTATTACCAATTTATAATTACCACACTATCATGTAAGGAGAAAACGGAACATCCAGAACTTAATTGACTTAGTTTGTTTGCCGGTTTCGGAGTTATTTGTATACTTCGGAATATTTAGGCTTTTATACATCCAGACTGCTTGATGCGGTTTGCAAGAAAGTTCTAATCTACTAAAAAAGGATTGATGGTTTAGGGGGAAGTTAAGACAACATCAACACCAACCACACAAGCTCAAGTTACATATGTATCTGAATCTGTTCTATCCTCGAAGTTTGATGCAAAGACTTTCATAACTTGGAAAGAAAGTTGAAGCAATGTTGAAGAGTGCTTGGACAGAGAAAGATCAGATTGACAACCTCTTGCAAGAAAGACGGTAAAGAGAGCTTGGAAAAGTTTGTTGTTGTGATTGTACGAAGGAGACCTACGACGGCTACAAGGACATATGATTTTCATTATATGATGTTCTCATCATTCAGGTCAAATCTTCGTATATAATAAACATTTGAATATGTACATAAGTAGTAAAAGACTTAGGCTTATGTGGTGTTCGAGTACGATGATTTTTCAAGACTTTTTCACAAAATTCAAAATCTTTCAAAATTCCGTACTCAACACTATATCATATCCCTCATAATTTGAGGGGGAGCATTAAAATGTTCCTATAACTTATTCTGTAACATTTTGTCACCGAATGTTTAATCAATTGATATCTAAAATATCAAAGGATTAACATTTTGGATAAGGGGAGAAAATATGATTAAACTGAATCTAACTTGTATCGAAATGTGATCATATAAAATGGACTCAGTACACTCTACACTTAGCATGTACTACGATATCGATGCACATGTTAAGGGGGAGCTTTTAGTGATGATGAAAAACTTTCAAAGTGTAAATCTTTTGATATTTATCAAACACTTTGATTGAACTTTTCAATGGTTTTGAAAGATTATATGGAAATACGCCCAAAAGACCCGAACCATGTTCTTAAATCATAAAGAATATAAGGTGGTTAGGCATAGGTATTCAAATCCCATGATCCAGCCAGAACCGGAGGGATCTACCCAGGGATATCCACTAGTTAGTGTAGAAGTCCTTAGGTATGATAAAAGGAGAAAAAGTGAGAAAAGGGAATAATGCCGACTGAGATGGAGCTAACACTGGAACAAACCTAACAAGGTGTTAGTTAAGAAGTATCGGTACACATTGAAGGGAGTTGAAAGAAATGAAAAAGAAATGTAAGAATAAAGGGTGTAAAGAAAGAAGCCCTCCATACACTTAGGCAGAAACCGGGTCAATACATAAACTGTCAGAAACACTAAGGTGTTGTCTGACATTAAAGACTGTCATGGACCCAGTGACGCTATGCACAACCCTCCCTAGCCACTCAAGGTCTCTCAAAAGACTCTTGTTTCATTTCTCACGGAGATTACACGCAATTTCTATCGACTTTCTCACATCCGTTAGTTTGATATTGAAAAGGGGCATCTGCTCTAGCTTCCGATCACTAAAATCAAAGTGGCACTATTGAGTCTAAGCCAAAAGAGATCCATGCCATAAATCTCCATTAGGACACTTGTCAAAATCCTGCTTTGCTAAGTCACACAATTTAATTAAAGAAATATATTAAGAGTCTTACGCATGATTCCATGTGATTTTGCCAGAAAATAAGATTGAATTCCATTCACAATGAAGATGGAAATCCTGCTTAGAGCCAACATCACCAATTCACAAGGCGTATGCAACAAGTTCTATTAATTATGAAATCAAACATGTGACAACAGGAAAGAAACGAAGTTGGTTCGATTTTATAAGAATCAAAACTTCTCCCCCCCCCCCCGGGCCCACTTATTCCAGGAAATGGAACAACGGTTGTTAATGAATTTTTGAAATGATTAACACTCTTGGTGTGTCACAAAAACACTTTTGCAAGTGATACACCGATTGATTTTCAAATTAGTTTTCTATTTTTAATCGGTGAGATAGTAACTCGCTGGTTCACTCTTATCGTGCTGTCTGTTTTGAGACGTCCGATAATGAAACATGCAGTTTGATGAATCTAATGCAAATGTGTTAGAAAGATTCTAATACTTCACTGGTAATCCTGTTCAAGGAAACTTATTAAATTGAATCTACCTGATCACAGGTCGATCCTCACGGATTTGAAGGTTACTCCAACCACACCTAGACGAATGACAAAGCCATATTTGTCCCCCAGATTTATTACTAACTGTTTAAATGTAGGATACGTAAAGATGGTGGTGAAGGTACCTGTTTCCCGCTGACTCACAAGATTCATAGCCACATGCTCATACCGACTCAGGACAACATAAAGACTTCATAAAGTTCAAGTAACATGTTTCAAGAATTCCGCTACACTGATACCGAACTCTTCTTGAAGTGGCATAGTATTAAGTCAAAAAATCTCAAGAAGTTTCCGTCACTAGAATCTCTGATACGAACGTCTTCTCGAAGTAACGAAGTATAAAGTTAAAGAATATCAAGAAAGATGCAACATAAAGCATTTTCAGTCAACAAATCGAAGAAAAGGTAATGATCATCGACATTCCAGAAGACACAAAGTCACAAGATGACAAAGTCACAAGATGGCAAACGAGATTATACTTGGTTGATGATCCACAATGCTCAAATAACACATCACCACTTACAAGTAAAGATAAAGGAACAAGCTCGAGGCTAAAGTAAGATTACTACCAACAATATTCACAAGAGAAAGTCAAGTTTATGAGCTAAAGACTAAGAGATATAGCATAGTATCTGCTAGGTTTAAATTTTGTAAAATGGCGTGAACCTACCTTAGGGGGGAGATTTTGTTTGGAAATAATGAAAAGTATCGGCACTTCCAACTTGTAATAGTCTATAGCCGTATTTATTGTTATAAGATTAGACTAAGTCAAGCTAGTCTGGCCCAAGGGCCCATGAAAACCGTAAGGCCCATGGCCTGAACCATGGTATGTAGTCTTATATACCCTCTTATAATGCCTTGGAATAGGTGGTTGGTTTGTTTCATTTCCATTTTATCACACACATAATAATATTAGTCATCTCTCTCATCTAGAAAACCTATCTTTCCCAACCTACATCTCTTTTTTAGATCCTTGCATAATATTAAAGATTACTAGTATTCTTTACATTCCCACATAAACGTTCTAACATTTGGTCAATGAAAGGAAGGGGAAAATGGTCTTTTCAAGTTGCATCATTAAGTTTAAGGTAATTAATGCACACCCTCCATCCAGTAACTGTTCGGGAAGGGATTAATTCATTATTATCATTCAAAACTACAGTCATCCCTCCCTTTTTGGGCATAACGTGAATAGGGCTAACCCATGAATTGTCTGAAATTGGATAAATTAGCCCTAAATCAAGTAGTTTCACAATTTCATTTTTCACAACATCTTGGACCTTCAAATTTAGACGTCTTTGGGGTTGGATGACCGGTTTGTAGTCATCTTCCATCAAAATCTTGTGTGTACAGTATGACGGACTGATTCCCTTGATATCTGACATTTTCCAAGCAATTGCTCCTTTTCGTCTCTCTAATACTTGTAGAACTGAAATTTTCTCTTTTTCGGACAATTTGGATGAGATAATAATGGGAAAGGATTTGTCTCCATGAAGGTACGTGTACTCTAAGTGTTGAGGCAAATTCTTCAGCTCTGGATTTCATCTCCATCGTCGCTTTACACTGCTGAATATAAGGTGTCTCTTTAACTAAACGCTATCAGCAATTTATAGTTTCCTGCGTAACCGAATGCGGCGTATTGGCCGAGTCGATACGCCGTATCGATTTTTCTGAGTCAACCCCATTCTTCTCATCGCTACTGGTAGATTCACAGCATTCAAGGTCTGATTGATCAATTGATTTTTCTAGTCCCCTTGATAAAAATGAGTCAGGCTCTTCATTTGCCAGTAATTCCTGAGCTTCTTCGTTGATCGTCTCGTCCAAATCATCAATCCCATAACATTCATCGTCTTCAGTTGTTGGTCTTTTAATTGATTGGTCTACGTCGAAGACTACTTCATCATCCCCCACTCTTAGTGTTATCTTCTTATTGAATACGTCAATCATAGCTCGAGCGGTTGCCAAGAATGGTCTTCCTAAAATTATAGGAACTCTTGAGTCTTCAGGCATATCTAGGATAACAAAAATCTATGGAAGGACGAATTTATCAACTTTAATGAGTACGTTTTTTATTATTCCTCACGGATATTGGATTGACCTATCCGCAAGTTCCAAACTCATTCTGATAGCCTTTGGTTCTCCCAAACTAAGTTTCTTGTACATCGTGTATGACATTAAGCTTATGCTAGCTCCTAGATCTGCTAATGCATTACCAATATGTAATTGGCCAATGTTGCAAGGAATAGTAAAACTCCCTGGGTCTTTTTCCTTTGACGGAAGCTTGTTTAATAATACGGCAGAGCATCTTTCGTTCATAATGATTTTGCAAGCTTCTTCCAGTCTGGCTTTGTTAGTTAGCAAACTTTTTAGAAATTTAGCATACTTTGACATTTGAGCTAATGCTTCGATGAAAGGTAAATTGATGTGGAGTTGCTTCAATTCCAGGAATTTCTTCTGTTAAGCCTCTTCTTTTTATTTTCTTAAACTCAGGGAAAGTAAAAGTGTGGTGTTTTGTACTTCTTTGATGGTTGAACAACAGGTTCACTAGTCATCTGAGGTTGATCATGAGTGAGGATTTTGTTTGATCCGACTGGTTTTTTGGGTTCAACTACTACAGGCTCTTTTGGTGGCACATTGGTGTCGTTATCATGAACATCTTGAGTCGTAGTTTTTCTAGCTATAGTAGTTACTCCCTTAACATCGCAATCTATCATCGGAACATTATTAATTACATTTAATAACTCTTGTACCCTAAATCTAATCTCAATTAGTGAATTATTCCTTTCTTTAAAAAAGAGCTCGTTGTTAGTTTGGAAGTCATAAATGAATGCCTTCATCTCCTCGTGTTCTCGTTTTCCTTCATCAATGAACTTGTTTAACATTTCTTCCATTGTCAGGCTTCTTTCAGGGTAGTTAAAATGATATGAACAGAGTCTAGATTCTGATCCTGAAAAGTAAGACATCATGTAAAGTAAAGCTATTCTAGAAAAATAGATTTGTAAAGAAAATAATAAATACGTCGTATTCAAAGGGGCAAATGTATGACAGATCAGACAGGATACGCCGTATCTAAAGTGCTAGATACGCCGTATCGAACTTAAACAGATACAAAAACAAACAATTAAATACGCAGAATAATATACTAATCTAAATTACACTAATCCTAGGGGTTAGATCTAATCTAATGTTAAAAACCAAAATATCAAATAAAAATCAAGATTAATTTTCACTCCCCGCCGCAGCGGCGCCAAAAACTTGATGTGCTGTCGTTGTATGGTATATTTAAGATGATTCAAGTTAAATTTATATTTTAGCCTACTAAAAAACCAAATACTACACTTTAACGAGCATGTACCCGCTCAGTAGTACTTTCGTGTAAAGTAGGGTGTCGAACACTTGAAGCGAGGTTAAATCTATCAATTTAATTAATATCTTGGTTATCTAATCTATGTTAATTCTATTCTATTCTAAACCTATGTTAAACCTATGTCAGTCTAAATCCTAATTCTAAACGTAAAACAAGGACGGGTTTCAGCCTGAGATACTGGCACGGTTTGGTTGGAGACTAACAAATCAATCAAGCACTTTTACTCACGCAAGCAAAATAACAAAATAAAAGAGCGGTCGAACCTTATATAAGAAAACTGTATTAACCATTATTAATCCGATTAAAACGTTGGTTTGTTTATTTAGTGCAATGATTTCTTCTCTCGAGGTGGCATATCATTCTTAAGACTTAGGCCGTTACATCATCAAGACCAAAAACAAAAATTATGTCATAATGTAAAGCATCCTAATTGCTGATTATAATCTATCTTAGGGATTAAAGCAATGGTGATCTTGTTAAACCCTAGCTCATAGAGACTTTACCCACTTACCGCTTAGTGGCAATTTATACACTAGTAGTCTACTTGTCCAACTATCCAATGGAAATCAGAAAACGATTAACTTATTGAGTTATTACAAGGTCACCTGCTTAGACAACACAATCAATAAACCATTGGCCAATATCCAATTAACTAGTTAAGCCCGAAGCGTATCCTAGACACAGACTTAGAAGGACAATATTTGTGTAACTATGATTCTAGATGTATAAATCACTATATGGAGAGCTATCCAGACTCTAGATCTGCTATGGCCGCTCACTAAACTAGATCCATGAAGATAAGGTCACATACAAAAGCGCGTAACAAATATAAAATTGATAAACATAAACGAAGCACTTAACGATTAAATAAAGAAATCAAATAAACAAATCCAAACATCAGATCTTCGTAATAATGGCTAATACCCGAAGGTATTAGCCTTCAAACGTCATAATAAATACAAGAGTAATTATTTAGCCAAGGTAAACTAACTGAGTTAACGAATGATACCAAAAACTGAACGATTACTAAAGTATATGGAATTACACGATGTCTTCTATGGAATTGAATACGTTGCTCGACCTCTTCTGCTTCTTATATCTCCTTGAAAATCACTTTGTGGTTTAGGTATCGAGAATATGATTTAGCACACTTAAAACTCGTTTTTGAGTTTTTGTAATTAAAAGGGTCTGAAGTCGGTCATAGGATTCGTCGTGATCCAAGATTGGATATGGCGTATAAGAGATTCTATGGAGTAAGGACCACGCTTGATATCTTCTAGAATATTATATTGATTCTATATCTTGAATACGGCGTATTGAGTCCTCTGGATACGGCGTATTGATCTTTATTCCTGAGTGGTCTTTGGTGAGTGCAGGCACGGATACGCCGTATCTTCCTTGATGGATACGGCGTATTGGTCTTCAGAATAGTAATCTTCAAAATATCTTCATTTAAGCTTCAGAATGCGCACCTTTTTCTAACTTTTACCAATTACTCTATATTTACTGTAATTATCAAATACAAACTATTAAGTAACAATTCTTTGTAATAACAATACAAAATGAGTTTCTTTTAATATGGTATGTCCTATCTCAGCTCAAGAGGTAAAAGGGGCTATGTTCTCGATGAGTAACGATAAGTCGCCAGGTCCCGATGGATTTACGGCTGCGTTTTTTAAAGAAATATGGGATATCGTTGCTAGCGATGTGGTCAAAGCTGTTTAAGTGTTCTTTGTTAACGGTAATCTTCTTAAAGAATTGAATCACACTATTATAGCCTTAATTCCTAAGGTTATCTCTCCAACTCGGATTAATGACTACTCCCGATATCTTGTTGTAATGTGCTTTTCAAATGTATCAGCAAGATTATTATCAATCGTATAAAGGGAGTTTGAATCTCTAATTATCCCAAACCAATCACATTTGTTCCGTGAAGAAGGTTATCGGACAATATTTTACTTACTCAATAGCTTATGCATAATTATCACTTGGATCGTGGATCTCCTAGATGTGCGTTCAAAGTGGATATTCAAAAAGCTTATGACACCGTTGTTTGGGGTTTTTTTAAAGCGACCCTTGGTGCTTTTGGTTTCCATCCACACATGATTACTTGGATTATGGAATGTGTTTCATCTACATCGTATTCGATATGCATAAATGGATTATTGCATGGTCATTTTCGGGGTAAGAGAGGTCTTCGTCAAGGCGATCCTTTATCTCCTTACCTTTTTACTCTTATTATGGAAGTTTTAACGCTTATGCTTCAACGAAGGGTTAGGAATTCGGATTTGTTTACTTATCATCGTTATTGCTCTAAGTTGGAGTTAATAAACCTTTGTTTTTCTGATGACCTATTTCTATTTGCCCATGTTTGATGTTTGACTCTGCTAGGGTTATTATGGATGCTTAAATATTTAAGCTCGCTTCCGGTTTAACGCCTAGTCCCAACGAAAAGCAAGGCGTACTTTTGTAATGTTCTTAACCATACAAAGTTATTTATTTTACAGATGCTCCCGTTTGAAGAAGGCCGTATCCCGGTTAAATACTCGGGAGTTCCTTTGGTTTCCTCTAGACTTATTTTTAGAGATTGTAAGGAGCTCGTTGAGAAGGTTCAAAACCGGATCAATGATTGGAAGAACAAATCCTTTTCGGCTGTGGGTAGGCTGCAATTGATCAAGTCGATCATTAGTTCTATGCACATCTACTGGGCGTCGGTATTTATTTTATCGTCTCGTATATTGCTTGATCTTGAACAGCTTATGCGAGGATTTTTATGGTGCCAAGGGCCGATGAAAAAGGGTAGGGCTAAGGTTTCATAGGATTTAGTGTGCCGTCCGCGTAAGGAGGATGGCCTCAGGATTAGGAGGCTTGATCTCTTTAATAAATCGCTAATGGTTACACATATTTGGAGCCTTATATCCTTTAAAGAATCGTTATGGGTGAGGTGGATCCATAAGTATAGAAAAAAGACATGACTTTTGGGAAGGTTCCGTTACTAAAATTGACATGGGTAGCATAAAGTTCTACAGCTTCGCTAGTATTCATGATTATTTTTTTATTATGGTTTTCGTATAGGGATGGATGGCTGTCTCGGCTTGGTTCGATCAATGGTGTCATGCAGGTCCTTTCTCTCGTATTGTTACTACTCACGACATTTTTAGAGCCGGATTTAATTTGGATACTAAACTGAGGTTTATTTTTGATAGTACAACGACATCTATCAGTAGTCCACTTGTCCAACTATCCAATGGAATCTGAACATTATTTGTTGAATTATCTAGATTCACCTACTAGTCAACATGTTCAATAAACCAAAGGCAATTTCCGTTAACTAGTTAAGCCAGAAGCGTATCCTTAGCACGCTTTTAAAAGGACAATACTTGTGATCCTATGATTCTAGATGTATAAACTACTATATGGAGAGCTATCCTAGCATCTAGATTACTTGGTTCGTATCACTAGATCCAATTGAATGATAGGTCGCATACAAAAGCACGTAAACAAGTATAAATTGATAAACATAAACAAGCGTTCAACGATAAATTAAGCAATCAAGATATAAAAAAACCAAACATTTAGATCTTCATAATAATGGCTAATACCCGAAGGTATTAGCCTTCAAACATCATAATTAATACTAGAGTAATTATTTTAGCCAAGGTAAACTAACCGAGTTAACGAATGATACCAAAAACTAAGCGATTACAAAAGTATAAGAAATTAAACATTGTCTTTTACGGATTGGAATGCGTTGCAAGACCTCTTCTACTCTTTTTCTCCTCTAAAAATTAATTCTTGTGGTTTAGGTATCGAGAATATGATTTAGCACACTTAAAACTCATTTTTGAGTTTTCTATTTATATTGTCTGGAAGTCGGTTCGATACGGCGTATCTAATGGGTTGGATAAGACGTATTGGAGTTTCTTAGAATAGGGACCATGTTTGATATCTTCTAGAATATTCACATACTATATCTTCAATACGGCATATTGGTCTTCTCTGGATAAGGCGTTTTGAGCTTGTTTCCTTTGTGGTATTTTGGTGAGTGCAGGCACGGATACGCCTTATCTTCCTTGATGGATACGGTGTATTGGTTGTCAGATCGTTAATCTTCAAAATATCTTCATTTAAGCTCCTGAATGCGCCCCTTTTGCTAATATTCACCAAGTACTCCATAATTAATGCAATTCTCAAATATAAATGATTAAGTAACAATTCTTTGCAATAATTATACAAAATGGGTTAAATACATGGGATAAATGATGCTATAAAATAGACGTTATTTGATGTCATCAAATATCCCCCCACTTGAATCTTACTTTTCCTCTAGCCTTTAGAAGTTTATAAAAATGTATCCCTAAGGATATTTTCCGTTAAAGCATTTATTTGATCTATTACAAGTACACAACCAAACATCTCACGAAATAGGAAGATGAAAACACTCAAATCACTCAACTAATCTATGTGGTAACATGTAACTAATTCCCTCAATTGCTCGGTCGTGACGAGTATTCTACCATAAGCTTGGAAAGGATACACATCTCCACCGCTAAAGCTAAAGAGTAACAAGTTTATAAAGGTAAATATGGGTTTATATGAGAAGGCTTAGGGTTGATTACTATAACTAATCTTTATCGATAGCAATATTCTAAGAGGGCGACAAAGACCATACATACACACCCGTAATGACGGGATAAACACATGTGACTGCTCACTCCCAACTCGAATAAGCTAAAGATTAGGAATAGTATAGTAATATAGGGTATGGATCTTCTAACTTTCACCAATAGTAATAAACCAGCAAGGCAGCTGAGACATGCAAACATGGCCATAACGACGGAATAGACATGCATGCTCGATCATATCCTCCTTCGCGTAAAACCCATGGTTAATGATTAAGAAAGGGAAATAAATTGTTGTTAAATAAAATTTACGAAAAAAATAGATTAAGTCTAAAATACAAGTTGCTAGACACTTTTTCCCGACTGTTACAATGATAAAGACACAACTATTTACAACGTCTTGATCATAGATAAAAAACAACAACCTAAGTTGGCGTTCCCGTATCGGTCAACTTCCCAAACATCCCATACTTTACATACTTTACAAGGCAAGTGGCGATATCTACCACTTTATACA
The DNA here is from genome assembly GCA_026074375.1 of Tanacetum coccineum. Taxonomy (NCBI): domain Eukaryota; kingdom Viridiplantae; phylum Streptophyta; class Magnoliopsida; order Asterales; family Asteraceae; genus Tanacetum; species Tanacetum coccineum. Next base: position 15,300 of record BQNB010147205.1, read on the forward strand.
ATACTCTACATCGTCGATTTGTATCAACGAATAATTGATCCTTCATGTAATTCCTTCGGTAGTTGCAAAACGATTATCTTCAAACTTTCCTTTACTTTTTTGTTGCGATTTTTCTAATTTTTTTCGATTTTTTTGCTAACACTATACTACGAAACTCGGTGTAGTTTCACCATCTTCACGATCTTAATAATTCCGGATAATTCCTTCCATAATTCTTCATTCTTTGGACGCACCATTAATTGCGATGGTAGTAAAAATACATAAGTTTTGACTATAATATACATTCCCATTTGCGATGTGCAAATTTCTTCCAACCGTACCAAATTAGACACAAGACTCGAGAAATACAAACTTTACACTTTAGACAACTAGCAACTGTAAAATAAACTTAATCTAACAGGGTAGGCTAAGGTGTAAAGGTGTAACGAAACAAATAATTGGTGTAGTTCCTAAAGGATGACTCTACGTGATTTGATAGGGGTATCTTACTCTAAAAATTAGAGTAAACAAAAGGGTTTATACGGGGGTTAACTAACCAGTGTAGTTAGTTAATATCACAACATATAAAGGCTTTTTAGGTGTAATCCTAGAAATTTACCAGTTTAGAAAATGTCACCCCATCTATTTAAAATAGTACTTATTATTATGATCTCGAATAGTGATACCAAGCCAAGTTCTAATGTTTACAACATCACTGGCACACTCATATTTTTATGGAATTTAGGTTAACATTTTGAAAATAGATAAGGCTAAATTCTTACAATATCTAACAAGGGTTATGTGTGCGTGTATGTAACTAATAATTTCACAAAAGTATGCTTGAAATTTTTTACATTTAGGCATAATTTAAGCGTTTTATTGTGAAAATATGGACAAGTAAGCATTCTAATTCTCATCCCCTACTCGAATTATACAACAACCTCGTTGTATAAATATAACATTAAGGACAGAAAATTAAAAGAATTAGAACGAGAAACTCCCCTGGGATTTGCTCGGTATGATCCTCCATGTTGCGTTTACGAATAAGATTGTGTGTTGTAAATCCTGTGTAAGATATAGAAAAAACCAACGCAATTTTATCTCGGGTATTCGTAGGTTAGAAAGCAAAAACAAAAACGAAAACGAAAAAACTGTATAGGAAATCGATACGTCGTATCCCAAAACCAGGAT
>BQNB010147206.1:0-16469 GCA_026074375.1 Tanacetum coccineum
GGATCTAGTTAAGGGGCACTTAGTTCCAACTATAGTGAAAGTCCTTCCTGTGGGTACCCATTTATATCTAACATTTTACCAGTAGGTTTTCATTCTTTTATTTTAATGCTCTTAACAGCCTTAGCTCTAGCACGATCATTCACTTCAGACAAATATTATACCACACACAAATCATGTCTTGCATTAAAAAAGCATTTGTTGCATGTTAAGCACACAAATTTAGACTAACTATCTTCTTTAGTTAGACTAGGCTTAGCATTCCTAGTGTGGGCTTCTACTTTTTGATATTTCTGGTTGCTACTTAATGGTTGTATGATCCTATTGTTCTTTGTTTCACTGCGAGGTTTTGATCTGCTAGCATTAGTAGAACATTTTACATTTGTAGAAGGTACTGAAGGTTTGTCAGTGGTCTGAGTCTGGTGAACATCTACTTGAATTTGTGTGTTATTGTCTGATGTTGTCCTAGTCTTTGCAAAAGTTACTTTTCTAGCTTTGTTCATTGGTGTAACGGCAACCAACTTCTCACTCTTCAATGGGGAACTTGGACATGTATCACTAACATATACTAACAACTCCTGAATCTGTTTCGTGTATATGCAAGCATAAGCTAACGCATTATCCAAAGGATATGAGGTTCTAGCTTGTTAGCATTTTCTTTAGTGATCCTAATGTAGTCTACATGTGCTTCCCTATTGTTCTTAAGATTTTGGGAGAGTGGTTCCAAGTCTACCTTATGCACTACGGGGCAATCACTTTTGGCTTATTCACAGGTTCACGACAAGCAATAACACTTTTTCCTTTTAGTTTCCTTAATTCTTCTTTCAATGCCGTTATTGCGAAAACATTTTCTTGAAGTTGAGCATTTAAATCCGAATTTTCAACAGATTTTGCATTGATTTGAGCAATTAAAGCATCACATTGTTCTTTTGATCGAATACGTGTTGGTTTGATCGAGTCATAAAGTTGCTTATAGGTCTGTTTCAGATGTTCATTCTCAGCAATAAGCTTTGACACCCTATGATCCAATTCAATATTTATCGTTTCAATCTCTTCTATGTCCTTTTTGACCTTATCCTCATTCATATTTCCACTTAAAGATTTAATTCTCTCTTTCAACTTTTTTATGACCGTGTCTTTCTCTTGCGACTGAGCTTTCAATTCATTTAATTCAAAATATTGATCAAAACTTGGAGCACTTTGATTTGAAACAGAATTGTCCCTTTGAAAAATTTCTTGATTAAGTTGAGTATCAACTTCTAAAGAGATGCAATGTTTTTCAAGAGTGGTATAACTTCTGAACAGTTTATCGTAAGTTTCTTTTTCAATGAAATCCTTTTTGTTGAGAAGCTCAGTCTCAAGTTTGAGACACTTTTCACATTCATGCACATTCACATAAGCATTATCCACAGAAGAATTCATAATTATGTTCACTATATCTTTGTTGATGACTTGTTCCAAGAGTCGTTCGTTTTAATTTAAAACTTGATTCATTTTAACTTCAAACGTTTTTGACTCTAAACGATATTGTTCCACAGCCTGTTCCATTTGATGAAAGACATTTTGGACTTCAAAAAGTTCATCAATTAAATATTGATCGAATGTATTGAATAAGTCCTTCAGAGCTTTTACAAATGGAATTATTTCATCCCTAAAACAAGCTTTTGTATGTTCAAACCCCCACGAGCCCTCAGTGATTGCTGTGGCCGTGGTTCTTTCTTTGACAACCACGTCAAAACCAACAAGATGGTGTTTAAGTTTCTTCAAACTCGTATTAACCATGCTGACTTTAGGAAGTTCTTTTGGAACCTCAACTTTGGTGGGTCTACAAGAAGGACTAGGATCTGAAGAATTCATAGAATTCTAAGACCAAAAGGCTTGTTCAGTAGATAATTCATTTTGTAGAATAAATCATTTTTCAAAATCTTGAGAAAGTTGGTTAAGAGCATCATAATCAACTGGTGTAGTATTAACTTTCTTTTCTAACATCATTGGATCCTGTTGTTTTAAAAGCATTTTTGAATGACTCTCTTCAGCTAGTATAAGGGTCTCTTCGGAGTCGGGAATCACAATAGCACTAGTGTTTTTAATGACATTACCCTCATAGAGCTTTGGTTCTAACTGCTGAGCTTTCTTCAGATAGAAAGGATTTTAAAAATCAAGAGCTTGTTTAGTGGTATGATCATAGAAAAACTAAGGTTTTGTCAACATATGAACAATTTGTGCTTATTGATCTCTTTTAAAAACAATATTATCCAGCTGTTTGATCTTCTTTTCTAAAGCAATTTCTCTATCAATGTTTAGAGATTCTTCTTTCTTAAAATCATTTTTGAGAAGAGTAACTGTTTGCATTAAAGATTCCTTTTCTTTTAACTGTCCAGAAAGAGTTTGTTTAAGATGATCAATCTCTACAGACTGTTCACATGAATATGAAATGTTATCTTTACTTTTTAAATCAACATTTTGTCATTCTTTCAAAACTTTAACTTGTTTTTTTTATATCTTTCAAGCTCAGCAGTTAAAGAATCATTGACACTTTTATTGTCCAGATTAATCTTGGTGCAATTAATTACTTGGCTTTTCAGTTGTTCAATCACAGATAATATCAGTGCATCTTGTTGTGCAGATGAGTTAGAATTCTGAACAGCTGCCTGTTGTGATTCTGTCACATACTGAGAATAAGGAATGATATTGCTATCACTGGTTATTTCAGTCTCTGAATGGTTCACAACACTCGACTGTTCAGAAGACGACATCGCATGCATAGCTTGATTTATCATATTGTTATCCATATTATCAGGATTGTGTACCTCGGCAAGAACATCTAAATCATAACTTGAGATATTGGCCATGAAACTTGGTTGTGCATTAGGTACGTCATCACAATCTGAATCATATACCTCAACTCCATCTGCTTGGAAAAGTGCATTAGTTGTCACTGTGAAAGCACCTGGACCAGAATCAATTCTTTCTCCTGTATCTGCCAAAATTGCAAGTTGGTCTTTGCTCAACTGAATCCCTGCTTCCTGAAGTTGTGCTAACAACATCTATTGCTTGAGACATTGTATCTTCTTTGATTGAGTATACAGCCTTGCTATATGATCATTACCCGTTGAACAATTACCTACATAACTCAGAGTCTATCGTTCTGGCATAGCAACTTGGTGCATTGGATTTGACGAAGTCTCTAGTTGATTGTTGGATGATGGGTAACTTAAAGCAAGTATGATACTCATGAATGTCAAAGCTTTGTGTAAACATTCGAGTGGATCATCAGTTGGAAGAAAGTATGGTACAACAAGGCTTGAGTCAACTTGTATAGGATTTGCTGATGATTGTAGAGAAACAGCTGGTGCTTGAGATGTTTGTTGATGAATCACTAGAGATGATTGTGGATGAATCACTTGATATGATTGTGGATGAATCATTGATGGTTGAGGATAAATCACTTGAGAAGCTTGTGGATGAAACATTGAAACTTGAGGAACACTTTGAATCTGTGATTGCGGATTGTAAACTCTCTCATTCATGTTAAACATTTTGAAGTAATTGATGTGTGAAATCAAATTTGTGAACCTTTTGTAGATTAAGTGATTGTTGTTGTGGTTTGAAATCAATTAACGTTCATGGGAATTTACAAATCTATGATTTAAACTAGGAAAAGAATTAAATCTTTTGCGAGATTTTACAAAATCAAGAAGAAACCGTGAAGCAATGATTAATCGTTGTGAAATCGTTGTTGTTGTTGAAGAACTTGAGCTTTTGTTAGCGATTGATGAGCTTAAAACGACGAAAGGTGCACATACTTTCAACTTAAAATGAGTAACGGTTGATGAAACTCAAATAAGGACTAACAGTGCAATGACGGTTCACTTTGGAGGACTAATGGCTTAATTATTACAATTAAGGACTAACGGTGTGAAGTTATTTCAACATTAAGGGTTAACAAACAACCAAAGGACGAGTGGTGAAATAGTGATGAAGTCCAGGGACTATAGTTGCCAAGTTCGAATTTTATTTAATAAAAACGTTTACTTCCCGCCAAATAAGTGTCTTCTTCGTTGAAGTTTTATAAAAATGTAACGATTGTAATTTTTAATCCCGCGGAGTTGTACGGTAATCGTCGGTTCAATGTGGATATACCACGATGATCGAAACGAGTTCACGATCGCAACGGTATACGTTATAAGTCCCGTAACTAACCGACACTCGAAACCGAAAAATCCAAAATTACTTAAAACTGCTAGTTCGGTTGAAATTGTAAACTGCGAGTTCGGTTAATGAAGGAGCTGCGAGTTCGGTTGTCGAAAGAGAGTTGCGAGTTCGGTTGATCTTGTACCTGCGTATTCGGTTTCCACACAAACCTGCGTATTCGGTTGACACACAATGTTGCTACTTCGGTTTCTTCATAATGTTGCTAATTCGGTTCCTTCTCATGAGTTGCGAGTTCGGTTAAAGAATGAAACTGCGTATTCGGTTTCCACACAAACCTTGCTAGTTTGGTTACCACAGAATATTGCTAGTTCGGTTTCTTCACAATGTTGCTAATTCGGTTGACAAAACATCAAACACCTTGAATGCACCTATTTCTTCTCTTCGTTTCAGATAAATTTTCTTTTCAACTATATGATGCTTTTTAGTTCGATATCAAACCACAAAGGGGTGTGCAAGTGGTGCCGTCGCACAGGGCCTCCACTTAAAATGAGCCACATTTTTATTAAGCAAACAATTAAGAAGTAGGCTACAGAGGCCTAAAACAAAGATAATATGCACTCTAGGACCGGCTTCGAGATCCATTCCTATGGTGGAGAAACTGTGGAAGGTAGGTATGAATGTTGCACGTTTCAATTTTCTCACATATTGTTGTCGCGGTCATGCTTGATACAAAAGTATCTTTGTTTCTTCACTATCTATTTGTTTTCGATTTCTTGCAAGATATGTTACAAAATGGATCTAGAAAATATACTAATGTTTTTTTCATTTTATGAAAATGGAAAATAAAACCAAGTTTTTCAAGGGTCCCTTGTTTTAAGAAAAAGTATGTATGGATCTTGAATGCAAACTCAGTCCCTTGTTTATGAAATAGTTGTATGGATCTTGAATGCAAAACTTCTCATGTTGTCCTTTTTAAGGTATATTGTGTTTATAATGATTGTGATGTGTCATTATTCTGTCTGATGATTAGGATACAAACATAAAATGATCTAGGGTTACATCTATGAGGGGGGTATAGCATTGTGAGCTTACAACGACTCACATATTGCAGCAGCCTCAAAGAGACTCACAGAGTGTTGTTAGGGCTGGTCGCCAGCCGATTTCACATTTCCGCCATCTTGCGCTGGCATATCGTATATCAATCGCGGGGCTGAGTTACATTATTGGGCGTGTTTGTAGTCAAGCACCTACACTATATCCTCCACATCACGTCTTTCTTACATTTTGGGGAAACCACCACCTACGAAACAGTCCTATCCTACATTAGCTTCCATACCATTTTTCCTTCAGCACATATAAATTTCTCTCAAAACTTCAAAAGCCCATCACCACGTCGACATAACCAACACTTCGAAAATCTTAACCACAATGGCTGGCCAAAATGCTGTAGGATTGTCGTCTTACTGCGAGGTTGAAAATGACGGAAATAGGGAGAAGGGAAATAAAAGGAAAATGACTGAATGAATGAAGAAGAAGGAAGTGAGAAAGAGCTTGCCAGTTTAATTATGTTTAATGTATTTGTTTTTTTCAATGGTATCGTCTAGATGTTTTTTGGTTAAATCTCTATGTAGTGTTGTTTATGTTTTTTTTTTTTACTGTCTTCTGGGTGTCCTCTTCTTTTTTCTTTTTTGGATGACAGTAATGACGCACTTAGACCTCTTTTTATTGTTCTATCAAATTAAAAACTATTGCATTTTCTTAAAAAATTTTTACACACATATGTGTGATATGAATGGTAATTGAACAGGGGTGCTGATTGTGGATCTCACATACTTTGTTATTAGTACATTATTTATTATTACTCTGGTCAATTACGCTTTATATGCATAGCGAAATTTCAATTTGTTTAAACAAAACAATCTTAGTATACATATAACATGCAGGTATCCCAAAATTATGTTTAAAACTAAAAGGCATGGATGCTCAAAAGGCCCTTTCCGCCGATTTTTTCGACACTAAATCATGTTTCTGATTTTATAATATGACATAGTATTGCCATTTGAAAAATGTGGAATTGCCCGTTATGTTTTGTGGTTCTAGTCAGCATTGTGGAGGCACTTTCTAACATATTGTAACAAGTATTGTATAATTGTTCTTCGGGGGGTCGTGCGGTTTGTATCGTGTTCAAAACATTCCGATAAACAAACAAAAAAAAAAAAACAAAAAAAAACAATTAAAAAAAAAAAAAAATCCGAAACAAACCAAAACGTACCGGCACATGATCCGAAGATACGAACTTGAAGAGATAAAACCAACTTGTTATCCCGAAAAAAAAAATAAATAAATCCAAAAACTGGAATTTTTTTTAAATAACTGTTATTAACGGAATGAGGCAGGTTGTTTGTTTTATTGTTTATATAACTCACTGACGATTACCGGTGTGGAGCCAAACACGTTTTTCTGGCACTAATAGTTTGGGGGGCTGGTGTGACAGTAAGTGGGTACTTTATAGTACTTGTCTAGATTGTTGGGTTTTTTTTCTTCTATTATTGCATTGACGTTCGTGGTTAGGTTATGCTTCTTTATGTTATTAATGTAAACATCTTGCGCTCTTTCACTTCTATTATAGAGTGTTGTACGCCTATTTATAGTCGGTTTTAAAAGTATATATAATTAACTTCTTTCTACGTTTTATGATTATGAGTATATACGCCAAATATACGGTTCAAATATAATAATAAACTTCATTCAATTATGATTATTTTTTCATATCTTTTGATTTTGTATTAACAAATTGGCATAGTTATATTAGAAATCTCACCACAATCTTGCCTAATAGCCTTATTAATGCTCATTCGGTTAGAGTCGATTAAACATTTTAGGAGGTTAACCGTGAATAACTGTTTATTTTTTGTACCCGCATGCCTGGGTAACCGCCTAGAGCGCTTTAGTTTCGGATAGTGAAATTAGCTATCCGCCCCATGAAGAATGGTTTTTATTGTTCGACTAACCGAATCGAACCGAACCGCCCCGCGACCACGTAGCCCTAATAATTGTTTGTAACATCATTTCTTCTTCATGCGCTCATATAAATAAGCATCAACAGAAATTGAGCTAAACACTAAATAATTATGCGAATGAAATGTTATATAACATCATAGAGACATAGAGTAATAAAAGTGAAATAAACACAAATTATTATAATAAAACAAGAGATAAATAATGATAAAAAATTAAAAAAACTAAACGAGATAACGTACTGTTACTCTAACGTGTAAATGTAAATAAAAGAAGTTGGACTGCAAAAGCTTTTCCCACACATGACGCAGCTTATAATGATTACCAAATTTGTGATATATGAGTAAGTGTGCATGGTACATTTATGTGTTTGTATTTTTGCTCATTGTTGAAAACCCTTTGTCAAGAGTACTTTTAATGCAGCAACCCCCTCTTTCAAACCTACATCAATCTTCACAAGCCAACATGAGAAGATGATAGTTGTTAATACATTATTCTAAAAAATAAAATCTTACTCATTCTTAAGTTGTTGCATTAAACTTCTGAAGAAAAGGCTTTCGGATCCATTTGACCATGCAGGAGGCTTTCCTATGCCTACAGAGAGCAAGTAAAACTATTTTGGGCCGAACCAACCCAACCCATATCGGCTCTTTCGACGACCACCCTGACCCAACCATTTTTCCACGTCAACCCAAAATAGACAAATGTCAACATTTTCAAGACGAATTATGTACAACTAATATAAGAGATCATACCACCACCACTCGATTTAGAGGGAGTTTGTAATAGGCAGCAAATGGACCACTATGCAGTTAAAAAAACCAGCGCCTTTAGGTACCAAAGCTAAAACAATAAGTTTGTCATGTTATATCGATAAGCTTAATACATGAACTCACTGATTCACCACTTAAATTCATATATGTCTGAGGCTTTTCTATTAAAACAGGAACACCATCGACAATACCTGTTATGCCAACCCAAATATTAAAACTGGTATAACATAATAGCTTCCGAATGTAAAATATTCTAGAAAGTGAGAGAAGCTGACGAGCCTTTTCCGATATATAAAGCATACAAGTCTTTGTTGTGAGTACTAGAACTCTAGAAGTATTATTTTTAAAAGATTAACTAATCATCTATCTATATAAAATTAATATTACATATATCTTTATGAGACTTTGTTACGGAAATACGTCATGTAACGATAAGAATAAACGAATGACACGAAGTAAGGTCGTGTATAGGAAATTTTTTCTTTTCATTTGTTACACATGGACAACTGTTTTTATTTAAGAAAAGTTATAAAATAAGTTATTTTATTAAAGGTTGAAGCTAATGCCATACTATTATCAATATTTATAAATATGCCATACAATGGTCAATAGTTTTTTTAGAAGCAATTAGTTGGTAAAAAAACTCATGTAAACTGGACTTAAGTTTCCGGTTATAAGTGTTTTAGTAATTAATGAAAGTGTGGCGGATCCACTATCTAATATAATTGTTTGAGTTCATATGTGAATTTAGATTTTCGGGTTGGATTTTTTTAATATTTTTTTAATTATGATTCTATAGTCACCCTAGCTAATTTCTTTATAAAATTAATCGCGTTTCTCGCTCTCCACAACCACCAACATGTTGTGCGAAACATAGCATCTAAACACAAATTAAAGGATAGATTATGGGGGCTCAGTGTCATGAATAAAAGATAAAACTAGAGGGTTGCGGATTTCACGCGGACTAATGCGAAACCATGAGAGGATATCAACCCAAAGCTTCTTAGCAAAATCTGTTGGGTTTTTACAACTATTAACCATTAAAGATCACGAGTACGCAGCGGTATAAATAAACACGTATAGAATATGTAATTAACAATGGGATCAAGAACCCATACCTTTTAGCAATTAACGAATACAACGTCTTGAATATACACATGTGTATAATAAATGATACCATGCTAAAACCACCCAAGATCTAAAGTAAGATCTCTCTACTTCAACACACACAATATGTTCTTAGCAAACAATTAAGTATGCTAGTACTAGTAGTGATAAAGCCACCAAACGCCTTCGACTCTTGAATCAATCAACACGAAAAACCCTTGTAGGTTGTTGGTTTTGGTCAAACAAACACAAACCAAAACCCTTAGGGTTTGGTTCGACCGATCGAGCAATAGGGAGAGAAAGAGAGATTTTAGGGATTAGTTTTTCAAGTTATAACAAACAATAATCCCTAGACCTTCTTATATAGCCTACATAACTTGGCTTGCAATTTAGGTAATTACACCTCCTCTTGGAGATAAGGAAACAAATTGGCTAAGGGTAAAAAGGAATTAATTCTCATACTTTCCTTTTCTCTATAATTGCATATTAGTCCTTCTTTTAACTATTAATGACTAATATAACTCCCATTAAATACTTGTTAACATTTAATGCTCGTTTAAGCTTTATCACTTAAATATATTACATTTAATATATTTATTATTAATTGTTTTACGTATTAACGCGTGCGTTCCGTAGGCTCGCATAAACTTTCTGGACATATATTATTTTACGTGGACATAATCCAACAGCTCCCACTTGGACATGTACCAAACAATATAATAACATTGGTAAAGGTCTAGCAACACGCCAATGCTCCCAGAAATATCCGAGTGTGGTTTCATAAAGTCATAAATAAATGATTTATGTATTTACAATCCCTTTGTTACTGATACCGTGTTAAAAATGGATATGGATCTAAGTCATTCCATTATTTAACGATTCTGTTTCTCGTATATATGATTAATCAAGATTACCAAAAATCATTGAGACATATCTACATGAGTTTTTGGGTGCGGCCACACATACATCTGATTAACCCTACGAGGGGCCCAGTGGCATCATTCTTCAACTATTGAAGGAACAAATTCTTTATTGACTACAAGTGTCAAGTCATATGCTTCAAAATCACTTCTGAAAATAGTCCTTATTAGCTACCTTATTCAGGATAACTTAAACTACATCAAGAAGGATTATCCACACATGCAAGACCTACTTGCATCTCAAGTCTAAGGATTTAGTAAATAAAATCACTTACAAGATTTACTTAATGACGACGATCCATAAAGTAATATTCTTGTTAGTTGGGGAAATCCAATATTCATCTTATGAATATCATGTGAGTTTGGTGGACACATCCTTAATATCCAAAATATCACCAATCACTCAGATTTGTCTTAATTTAACAATATTCCCATATTGTTAACCGACAATGGATTAATTTAGAATAATAACTATTATTATTTATGGATTTAAACATGCAAATATAGGACACAATTTATATTAAATATAACTTCATACCACGTATCTTTATCACTAATAAAATTATTTTAACATCCCTTATCCAAATACTAAATAGATCAAATGCATGATAATTCTAGTTGACGAATCATACCTCAAAATATGATGATCGTACTTGTTGACAAGGCATAGATTTCATTAATTTCAACTAGCTTTGATCTTTTGGCATTTTGATTCAAGAATTCAATAAGTGAAGTTATTGAATATCTATGATGAATGTTTGTTCGTATATATCCAATATCTTGACACACTATATCTTATAAGGTGTGTGACATCAACTATTGACAACAATCATCTTTCACAGCTTCTAAAAATTTAAAGCATTCTTATTCTTTAATGTATAATGCAACTATGCTCTTAGTTGAGCACAACTAGTCCACATGGTCATCATGAAATCATACCATGACTAGTATTGAGTGTCATCTCAATTCGATTTAGCATCCGTGTACACAAACAACCCCATGCTTTTAAAATCCGTAAACAATGAATATTCTCTTAATAATGTTTGGCACCTCATGAACTTCAAGTTCATTGGTTTATTCTAATTGCACAACAAATTGTTGCAATATATATCCTTAGATTTCCATTACTATGAACAAATCCATAATCTAAGAAGAATTCCAAAACCAAACATATTCCATTAAAATATTCAATTCTATAATTATCTAATAACTTTCGACTAAATACCAATGTTGTCAAATCATCTTGCATTCATGCATGATACAACTATTTCTCTACACAATATGATATACATAATGAATCCTTTAGTCCAACTTAAGATTTCATTCATGTTCCATCTTATAAAAAGATATGTATCCATTGATACTTTCTAAATGGCATGTCAAATTGTATTAGATTTATATACCGCATATGTTTATAGCAATAAACATATTATTTCAAGGTTGTACATTTAATTTCCTAAATCTTTCAGGTGAAGAAAACCTGAACATAATACTCCCACTAGCTTTAAGGAATACGTAGGAGTTATCTTAATTATAATTAAATTTAAATCAAGCAAATGATTTATTTAATAACAAACTTACGATTTTTCTCCTAGATACTCGCAATGATCCATACTTGGATTCTTGCCGCTTGTACCCTTTATAAAGATTATATGAATTCATAAACTCCTTTGATTACTCACCGTCCTCGCAATAGTAATCATTTAAGGAAGAGTTTTAAATTCCATTGTCATATTTCATCAATATGAACACTAGTATGACAATCAACCATCTTTATATAATTACTGCGCATAAAAAGAATATTTAATCACAATCAATTACTTGCGTATGATTAAAATCCTATCATAATGCATGCATCAAATATGTGTACAACATTGTCCTTATGAGTTTGAAACCAAGAACCAAACCACTTGGGTTTTTCTTCTCTTTGATGAAACTTATTTTAACTTCACAGTCTAACTCTTTAATTAAAGATCAATCAAGTTTCAAAAATGATTATCTTTATGGACAACATCTTAACATTCATAGTTTGAGTCATTAATCAAATTTAAAATTCAACAATGCATCTTTAATGATTAACAGGTTCACTATGATCCTGTGACTCATATTCCTCAATATTGATATAACATTTATCAATCAAGTATTTAAGGTATCCTTGCGGATCTATGAATGAAAATTATATCATTATAAGGTTTAACATTTAAAGCCTCGATATGATATTCACTAGTGTGTTTAGAAGGTTATGTATTTTGTATTTTTATTTCTTTCAGATCTAAAAACGCTCCCACTTGCTTTTTGTAATTAAAGACTCTTTTATAATTACTTAGCATGTAGAGTAGCAATTACAAGATACATTGACAGAACCTGACTTTAGTTTGTTAATATCATTCTTCATAAGACTTTTAACAAATTCAGAACTTCAATTTTAAGACTTAAAGGGAGTCATCATATTCCATAATCATGATGGTGTCTTATCAACCTTCTAGGTTGGATTTATTTTGAGTATATACAAGCATATTTGGAGGTAAAATATTTAAGTTATCAAAAACAAATAATTCCAAAGAATTTGATTCAACACTCTAGACATACCATGAATATGTGGTATTCTATGAGTAATTTTATTGTGAGACTTTATCACAATCTTTTAAATAACTTAATACTTTATAGGTCACATACTTATCAATTATGTCAAACCAAATTGAATATATAGTATTTAAAAACCTATTTGCATGTAATAATGTATACGGCTTTCCTAGTTCAAGAACTCTATCCATGTTAACTATACCTTATTTTGCCTTTGATCAATTCAAGGAATTTTGTTCATGTCATAGCTAGAAGATATAACTTACTTTATGCTATAAGTCTTTCAACATTTAAATGACTTCATGTTTATTAATTTACATTAAAGATAAACATATTTAACTAAAGTAACTCTGAACATCAACTCTTGACTTCAATAGTAATTCCAAGTTAAACAAGATTACTTCATTATTTGGGACATTCCAAGAACACATAAACATTTTACTTGAAGTAGTCTTTAAGTCGAGATTACTTCATTATTTTGGACATTCCAAAAACACATAAACATTTTACTTGAAGTAGTCTTTTTTTCATATCTTGACATATGTTCTGAATAGGGCAATAAGTCCTAGTAGAATATTAGTTTCTTACCTTACGGTCAAGAGAAACATTTAATCATATTGTTCTTGGCATGTGTTGTACCTTACACACAATAAAGATTTCTCCCACTTGTGCATGGCACAACATCATACATGTAGTCAAACAGCACGACGTTCGTTTCTTTATGTGGACAATATGATAGTGTCATAGATATTAGCGTTACAAGTGGATATAGAACCACTTTGTTTAATAAGAAATAGTGCACGACTATCCTCAAAACAACTAGTGTGTATAGTTGGAAATTTATATATTATCTCAAGATAAGCGAGAAATAATCTGGGTTACTATCAAGATAATAAACCTTGTAGCTCCCACTGAATTAGACAACATTACATTAATGTCTTGTTCAAAAATAAATCACGATGCTCCCACTGGATTTGATAACATTGCAAGTGTTCCATAACCAGTGAAAACAAATAGTTATCTATTTATTTTCCAACTTTCTTTGAAATCTTACACTGTGTTCTCGAGTTCTAGTTAAGAAAGAAAATGAAAGAAAGTGAAAATGAAACAACCCATGTTGTGTTCTCGAGTATTACTTAAGAAAGGAAATGGAAGAAAATGAAAGGAAATGTAGTGTTATTTTGATGATTATGGAAGGAAAGTGTTTCCTCCCAATTTTGAATTGTTTCTGTAATTTGTAAATCGGTGCCAAACCCTAATGCTAAAGGTTTCTTTTATAGAGAAGAAACCCTAAATTGCTCAACAAGATTCCTAAAAACGCGTAAGAGATAAACATCAATCTCTTCCTAATATATCTCATTCCTATATTAATGAGATAATTCTAGAATATAACTATAATTCCTTAATTACAATAATCACGTCTATAATTAAGATCAGCAGATTCTATATCTGTCAGCAGAAATGAGAACATGACCAGCAGGAACATAATCAGCAGGAATGCTACTTGAACTGCCAGCAGAAACCACTTAGTGCCATCAGCAGAAACGAACATCTCTAACAGCAGAAATGACACTTGGTCTTTTTCAATAATTCCCAACAATCCTCCCCTAAACTTGGTTTTGACTCAGTTAATTCCAAGTTTCTAGATAGATCTTCTCGAAGCAAGAGGATTGAGTAGCAGCAGATACAAGGTGAACCAGCAGCAGCAGAAACCGTAGCAGCAACATTGAAAACAACAGCATCAAATGAAACAACATGAACTCGATGAACAGTAGAATCAAATGAAGTAGCAACATCAAAGAACAACAGCTTCCACTCTTTGCAGCAACATAAGTAGATTTGAAAAGCCTTTACCAAGTAGCTACTCACTCTTGGGCTAGTTGATACTTTGGTGAACTCACACCCTGGTGTACAAACCCCCCAAAATAAAAAATAAAACTAGTACCAATTCTCTCAGAACATGATCAAGGGGGAATTGGAATACCCTACATAGTTTTTGGAAACCGTCACAGCTACAACGGATTTGACATGTCTGTTTTACATGAGCCGTTGCTCAAGGACTAGCCAAATCTTCATACGACAGTGTATTATGGTGAGTCGATAACCTTACAAATTTTTTTAGTAAATTCAACTATCAACGGATTTGAGAAAGTCTTACACAAGAGATGTACCCTCCTTGGACTAGTCATTTTTCATCCAACAGGAAACATGGAAAAGAATACCATCCATTTTTGGTAACCGCAACATGCAACGACATTTGAGAAGGTCTTTACCAAGAGCCGTACACTCTTGGACTAGCCACTCTTGTACAAGACAACATGGTGAGTGAAGGCCATAGGATTTTTAGCAAACCTTACTGCTATCAACGATTTGAGTTAACACACCAAAAGCCGGTTTGCATGTGAGCCAGACCTTTTCTGGCGGTTAGCCGATGGTGACACTGAAAACCTTTTGTCGGCAGTGGCCAGCACTAACACCAAATTATGCAACACTATTTCTTTACAACAATATACTATTAACAGGGATGTATCTAAATCTAAGGATGTTTAAATGCTATTATTTTATTTTTTATTTGTATTTTTAAAAATAAACAAAACTATTGAAGATAACTACAAACAGTAACTCCAGAAACAACTTACATAGGGAGGCAGATGCAAGCCCCCCCCCCGACCCCCGCCCCACACACTCATAATGCTTTGTTTTTTTTTTTGGCCTTAAGCAGCCAAACTGTCTGCATGATAATACCCAGCAACAACAACATCCCGACAATATGAGGGAGGAACTGTGAGCCTGATGGCGTACTACATACTTCAAGCAGTGTTGCCCGGTTCTAGGATAAGACCTTGTCCACTAACATATACAAGTCTTCCCCATCGTGCAAATCCAGGACATGAACAGGAAAACTCTTAGGATACAACTGGGCCGCTACTCACAAACCATTCTCTGTGTACTCCAAAAGGTCTTCCACAGTCATTAGAATGAAGTGACTGACATAACATATTCACATCCCTCCAGAGTTCTAAACCAACATCTACTTCTGGGTTTAACCGAAAGTACCGATTCATCCGGCGACGTAAAAGAAGGAGATCCTCACGATAAACATGAGGTAGCAACTGTTTCAAATAGTTAAAGGACTTTTACCGCCGGTTCTCCTGTTAATATACATGATAATAAGTGTTACTAAGCGGACAACTCACAATCTCCCAATCTTTAAATGCACCATATGGAAGAGGGGGAATATAATTCTCCATGTCATCATCACTCTCACTCTCAGAACTGAAAAAGTCCTCAACAGGTTTGTCCCATAAGAAGTCATCACTTCTTACCCCAAGATGTTTACGACGAGACCGAGGAGGAGAAGAGGCAAACTCTGAAACGGTTTCCACCTTAACCCGTGGATCAACAATCTCATCATCAGGTAGCTTGTCCACTAACACAACACCATCACCAGAAATAGACTTACCCCGAAAGATAATCTCTGCAAGTACTTTGTCATCCGAGTCAGGGTTAGCAACAACTCGTGACATACCAATCTGCTCTTCCTCATCACTTTTAAGGAAAAAATCATTAATACCCCCTGATGTGGATTCAAACAAGACAGCAATTGGTATTTGAGCAGTAGATACATAGGACGGTGAAGGTCCACCTGCGATGGATGAGATGAAAGGTGAAGGATCAGCAACAGAATCTGCAAACGGTGATACTCCAATCTGACGGCGGGAACCAGCAGAATCCATAGTTGCCGTAGTGGTGACAGTAGAGTCAGTAACTTTAGCACCAAATGCACCACAAGCAGTATTGGAAGCAGCAGAGCCAGCCATAGGAGTAGCTGAACCAGCAGGATTAGAACTACCACCACCAGCAGAATCAGGATCATCAGCAGTATGAGTTATAGTAGCAGGAACACTAGCTGGCT